>CABFWO010005918.1:0-23202 GCA_902155825.1 Timema genevievae | reverse complement strand
TGTTTTTATGTGTCCTTCAGACACTAGATGAAGTAATGCTTTGTAATATTGTTTTTATGTGTCCTTCAGACACTAGATGAAGTTATGCTTTGTAATATTGTTTTTATGCGTTCTTCAGACACTAGATGAAGTAATGCTTTGTAATATTGTTTTTATGTGTCCTTCAGACACTAGATGAAGTAATGCTTTGTAATATTGTTTTTATGTGTCCTTCAGGCACTAGCTGAAGTTATGCTTTGTAATATTGTTTTTATGTGTCCTTCAGACACTATATGAAGTTATGCTTTGTAATGTTGTTTTTATGTGTCCTTCAGACACTAGCTGAAGTTATGCTTTGTAATATTGTTTTTATGTGTCCTTCAGGCACTAGCTGAAGTTATGCTTTATTATTATGTTTTTCTTTATGTCCTTCTGACATGTTTGATTTAGCCAACGAAACTAATATGTTACTACCTATCGTCAGATAGTCTGGCTTTAAGCTTTGTATAAGGAGGACCAGGTGGTCAGGTTTTTCTAATCATTGGATTCATGTAACTATTCTGGGTGCTTATGGCACATTAATGTTTCATAACGCCCTAAACGGCATGTTCATATATTCGATATTTGGATGGTTGCAAGCAGTTTGTCTAACGTCTTTTGTCTAGGACCTAGTTAGGTCAGTGTCTCACTACTTTCTTTTTGGCACCTTTTCTGTGTTACTATCTAGGATGCCCAAGGTGCGGAACGCGGCTAGTTTCATATAGTGGCCCGCACAGATAGTATTTTCATTCGCCCCTTGTTGGTGCCTCGTTTGGCTATGTATTTAATGTTAGAATGTACTAGCTTTGATATACATCCCAGGGTATGGGTCTTGTTTAAATGTACTATTGAATGCTCCGGCTGTACCCATTGGGAAAAGACCGGCCATAGTACTACATGGTGTGGACAACTGACTGTTAGCCATCTGTATATTATCGTCCGTTCACTATTCATTTTTTTAGTGTGTCTATGAGAGACTTCTTTAATTCAACCTAAGCTAGCTAGCTTGGCCCATATTTAACCTAGTAACACTAAAACTATAGGATATACTGTAGTGTAATTTATTAGTTTTACTTTCACTATGTTTTCAGTTTAGACCCTTCTGGCTATAGTCTGGCGCTGGTCCGACTACTCTTGTGCTCTTTCTATCTAACTCCCCTTTTAACCGTTACTGTGTTGATTTAGATACTATTCTCCCGAGCTACGTCAATATCCTATATTTCTGGAGTTGTTAAATGATACCTTATGTTCAATCTAAAGGCGTTGTTTTCCTTTTTGCTTTGTATTTATACTTGATACACCGAACTGATATTTCTGACACTGTATACTGTACTCAATATTTAACTTTAAATCTTGTTCATCTACTGCAATCCTTAATGTTTTGTTATAATAAATTTACTATTGTTACCTATTCAATTCTTTCGCTGTTATGCAAAGTGTACCTATCTTTAAACCTATATATATATTCCTTGTACCACTATACCGTTACCTCCTCTACATATTAGAGTGGAGGGGGGGGAGCGGTATCCTGGGAGAGAGAGGAAACTAATCTGATGGGGAAACTCCACAAAATGTTAACTATACGCTAAACGTTTCACTTCGAGATTGTACAAAAACTGTTAGGATTACAAATAAAACTATAAGAACTTATCTTGTAGACAATGCTATCCTCAATTTTTTTATTTTAAGTTTAACACACACTTTGACAATATGAATGGTTTACGTTATAATTGAAAAAAAAAAACTTTTAGGTCACCATTTTTTACAAGATGGCAAATGTAAAATAATCTTTTGAGAGTTGCACTAAATTCTAATTAACTCGCCACAAAATGATACTAATATGTAAAATTTCATGTTAGTATCGAAATGTGATTGAGCCGCCTCGGTGGCGTAGTTAGCTAATGCGCTAGTTTAATGTTAGCTAGAATGCCGAGGACGGGAAGATCAAGGTTCAAATCTCGGTCGGGTGAACTGGGGGTGGTTTTTCCTAAATGATTTTCCACTCTCCCTCCACGCAACTGCGGGTTCACTTCCTCTAAATTCAACCTTCCCAATTCCTAAACCATTAGTGTAATTAGTACTTAAACGTATAACCCGAGCGGGTAGTAAGACGTGGTGCTAAATAAAAAAAAGTACACGATTTTTATGCCTAGCAACTTCACTATTACGCCTAGGTTATGTTAGGTTTGGGGATTATTTTCATATCCCGCCCAGTCTATGCTAGCCTCGAGCCGGCGCCCCGGGCAGCCGCCCCTGGGTGCAGCATACTAGATATACTACATATACTACATAGTAGCGCACATGCTGGTGATTTTTTATACTTATCTTTGGTTGGTTATTTTAAAACTAAACGCATTTTTCATTCTCAATCGATTTTATTTTGGTTTTGTCGAAGAAATCTATTTTATTTTTTAGTTTCTTAATTTTTAAGCTAACTCTGTATTTCTTATACTTTATATCCCTCTATTTTGGGGAGGGGGGGGGGCAACGGGATTGGGATCCTTAATGTTGGCATATTTTATAATAACGAATGGGCACTATATGTGCCATAAAGACAAAATAAACCAAAATTGGTAGTTTCCTTTTGACATAATGATCAAAGAAATATTTTTTTGTTCTTATCAGTTGGCACGCGGATAAAATTCAAGGCTCATTTACTCAGGTTTATTAACGACGGGGAGGTTTCTTTTTAAATCTAGACTGAGTGTAATGATGGTGTTGGTTTATTAGTGTTTTTTCAATCTCCCTCCATGCAAATGTAGTTAAACTTTCTCTAAGATCTACCTTCCTTATCTCTATTATACTAGCAGAATTAAAATGTGGTTAGTTTAGTTTGTAATTGTGATGAACATTTTTACATGTTACTGTGTATATTCTTTATTTAGTACTAAACTTAACTAAACCAAACTAACTAACCAATTAAACTAGCTGTTCATTTGGGATAATCTTGTTTTTATGTTAATGTATGTATTCTGTTTTTGGAAAATAAAACTTGACTAAACCAAATTACCAATTAAATTATTATGTTGATTTAGGATGATCTTGGTTTTAATGTGAATGTTGGCCCATGTATTCGGTATTTAGGAAAAAGTTAAACAGCAATTTAACTAAACTAGACTTAGTTGTTTTGATTTATTTCGATAATCAAATATTTTTTTTATTAAAGGGAATTTTAATGCTTAGATTTATGCCATGCTCACGAGCTCAAGTGATGTTAAATGTTCTACATGCCTATTATGCTTGACTATGAGTTTAAATTACATATAGTGGTGCTAATTTAATTTTAATAATAATTTGTGGGTCAAAGGTTTCATACTCCTAGTTACTGTTGTTGTCCAATCTTGGTGACTGTTAATCTCCTCATTGTGACTGTCTATTATAGGCATTGGCGTTGATTGATGAGTATACTGCCCCAGATTAAGTTAATTTGTTATTGGCTAACAGACACAACTCTCTACTTAAGTAAGTGTGTATTAAATACACCAAAAAAGGCTTAACCGGTTTTCTTGTGAAAGTGAACATTTATGAGGGTTATGTAACTGCCTATCTTATACTAAAACATTTCCAGCAGAGCTTTCTATGCTTTGTGAGGCATGAATTTCATAATTTCATAAACACATAGTGGCCACCATTATTTTGAGCATATGTGATAACAGAACAAAGAAAATAGGTTAGCTGAAGTTCTGCCCAACCATTGTACTGTGTGAAATACAATTGCAATTGTGAAATAAAATTTTGTTTTGGAAGCTATGAACGATCCAGTTCTCTGTTCAGTTAGGCGTTTCAATTCCAGTTTTCCGAATATCAATTTGAGATAAAGCAACATCTAATCTTGCTAGTATTTTATTTTTATTAATAAGCATCATGTGTATTTTAAATGTGTTTATGTTATTCATGGGAGTTCTTTATCTCTACATGAGCAGACACTACAATTATTGGAAGAAAAAGGGAGTACCTCATCTTAAGCCATCGCCCTATATCGGTAACTTGAAGCAACTCTTGAGAATTAAGGAGTGTCCAGGACAGTTTCTTGCTTCACTCTATTTTAAAGGTGTGGGCAAACCATACTTTGGTTTCTTTATATTCGACAGGTGAGCAGTATCTAAAAATATTATGTGCACAAAAGCAAATTTTTAAATCTCTCGGATGACCCACTCCAATGGGCACATTAAGGTGGGGATGCAGGAAACGCGAGAAAAGACTAGTAATTTTGCAGTTTATTTAGATTTATTTTTTCTGCCAAAATAAGAAAATATTTCTTCAGTACAAACATAGAGATTAATAAAATCTACTTCACATGGTGATATCAACAGTTGTTAAATATCTGTCATGAATATAGCGGCATTAAATGAGAAACTTTTAAACGAAGATAAAAAGTTGTCATTAAGTTCCAGGACATCCTTGACGGATATTCAACAAAGGTTGATGTCACCGTGTGAAGAAAATTAAACTCTATTTCGACTGGAAAATATTATTTGATTTTATTCGACCAAAAATGTTTTGCTATTAAAAAAACTTCAAAAATACTGCCCTTTTCTTGCGTCCCCTACATTCCCACTATAAGAAAGGTGTTAGTCTTGTTTTACGAGGATAGGGAGGTTAGAGTTCGAATCCCGATCGGGTGTATAGATGTGTGCTTTCCAAAGTGGGGATTAACTGTTATTTCTACGCAAATGTGTGTACGTTTTCTCCATACTCCACCTTTGATGGCAAGCTCTATTATTAAAGGATATTAAACTTTTTTCAAAGGAAAATCAACAAATGCCATAGAAGGGATTATATCTTTTGAAAATAAAATTCTGTAAACTTCAGTTGTTTACTTTAAATTCACCCGCAACGGTTATAAGCTAATCGAGTCTGGTTTGCTGTTGATGATTTGGGAGGGGGATCGGGGTTCAAATCCTGGATGGAAGTACTTTAGGTAGTTTTTCCTCAATGGCTTTCCAGTGTCCCCCCATGAAATTATGAACACATTTCCTCTAACTTTTACCTTATTCATCCCTATAACATTAGTGTGATTAAAGCACATCCCTATAGCCCAATTAGATAGTAAAACGCGAGGGAAAAAATTATTACTTCATTGGTATCTTACAAATGAATGTTTCTTGCTCACCCCCACACTGTGTTGTTTTTTTATTTACAGGCCTGCACTGATAATAAGAGATCCGGAACTAATAAAGCATATTTTACTGAAAGAATTTCACCATTTTACGGATCGTTTTGTGACCGCGGACGAAAAGATTGATCCTATGGGAGGGAAAAACATATTTCTCATCAAAGGATCACGGTGGAGACATTTGAGATCGAACTTGTCAACCACCTTTTCTTCTGGAAAGCTCAAGAGGATGTTTCCTCTCGTGGTGAAGTGCGCCCAAGACCTGAGAGACTACGTCAGAGAAACTGGCTCCTCGAAGGACAACTCTCTGGACGTGAAAGACGTCATGGCGAGATCCGCCATAGATGTCATAGCTTCCTGCATGTACGGCATAGACAGTGGCGCGTTGAGAGACCCTCGCGACGAATTCAGAAAGTTCGGCAAGAAAGTATTCGCCTTCTCTCCCAAAAGGGCGATCGAAATGTTGGCATTCTTTTTCACGCCGGGTCTCATAAGGTTTGTGAAAGGCATGTTCTTTCAAAGACATTCGGACAAGTTTTTAAGGGGTGCGTTCACGGAAGCCGTCAAAGAAAGAGAAACAAGGGAATCATTCAGGAATGATCTTGTCGATGTATTGCTTAGCTTGAAGAGAAAGAAACTAGAAGAAAAAGAAATTAAAGGCATAGCAAAGAAGAAGGATACCGAGGAACTTAAAACACTAGGTAGCCTACATTTGAATAAAATAATTTAACAAATTGTGTCATGGTATTTAGCAAACGTATTTTAATATCGTCATGAAGAAGGTTGTTTTAAGAAAGTGTACCGCAGTAGTGTGTTAGAGAATGGAAAAAACACAAGGATAAATTATATGGGGGGATAAGTAAAGCATTCTCAATGCAAGCAGCAGAGATTCGAACTACCACCTCATCTTCACTGGCAGCCTTGTATTTTCCAAACCCAATTCCAAGACCGTGTGAACACTCATACAAATATATTTTGGTGTTAAGAACATTATTTGTCTTTCTTTATTTTATTTATTTCCTTAATTCCAACTTCTCTTTTGCATCAAACTTACAGATTGTAGACATGTCTCATCCTTAATTGGCCCCCTTTATTCAATAAATATTTAACAACTATTTTACAAGCAATTGGCTCAGGTCCAGCGAGTCCGACTGACTTGCTTAGCTCTGACCTGGGAGTTTCCAATTCCGGGAGGATGCATGTTAAGTAATTTACCATTTTGTGATCCTTAGTGTAGGTTTTTTACCACCCTGGGCAAAGGAAAATTTGGCACAGTCTACGAATATTTTACCTCCTGAAGTGTTTCTTCCCCTCTCTAGAGTACACGGACGAGGACCTAGTGGCCCAGGCAGTTATCTTCTTTACGGCAGGGTTTGAGACTACCTCCATCACCACGGGGTTCGCCCTGTACGAGCTGGCCATGAACCCTCAAGTGCAGAAGAAGCTGCGCGAACAGATAGGACAGGTGTTGGACACCCATGATGGTCATATCACTTATGAAGCAATCAGTGACATGAAGTACCTTGACATGGTTCTTGCAGGTATTGAGGTGCAGACTCTGTAAGGAGGGATACAATAAGGTAGATGATAGGTAATGAATCGCACCGCAGGTTGTGGAAGGAAGAATATATTAAGGTCGATGTTACGCTGGATGGTATTAATTGTAGGCTGTAGATGGATGAACACATGGATGTAATTACGATGCTTAAATTTTAGACTGTAAATAAAGCACAGTAAAATAAGTAAACATAATGTAGAATCATTGCAGAAGCTAATGATCAAGTATAAAGTATATCTTGTCTTCTTGTTTACAGAAACTCTACGTATGTACCCGCCGTTACCCTTTCTTGATCGCAACTGCGTTAAAGACTTCACGATCCCTGGCACAGATATCATCATAGAGAAGAACACCCCCGTGTATATCCCGACCCTCGGCATGCACCGGGACCCGATACTATTCCCAGAGCCTCTGCGGTTTCGCCCGGAGCGATTCACTCCTGAAAATAAGGGGAGCATTCATCGGTTCTCTTATCTACCGTTCGGGGAGGGTCCGCACATGTGTATAGGTGAATAATTATGTCCGGGGGGTCGTTAATTTAGTCGTACAAGGTAGGTTCCCACGGGGTCAATTGTACGACCATGTATTTATTGACGAGTCGTAGCCATGGACCAGTCCACGACTCTGGATGATCCCACTGTGTATTTTCTCAGCCGTGGTTTCACTTTGTCACAACGAACAGACCTGGGCTCCACTTGGATGTTTGTCCATGACTGAAAGCATCGTGAGTTTTCCAACCTGCAAAATAATAAACGACCACTGAAGGTAGAAGTTGTGAACGATCGAGGGCTTCTTGACCCCTAGTTCCCACTAGATAAAAACACAACTAATGCGGTCACAAGTCGTACATTTGACCCCGTGGGAGCCCATCTAAAGTACTTAATACATTCAATAGCGTTAATGATCAAAAGCACAAGTGAAATACATAAGTTTTCCCATTGCAAAGAAATTAAAGTTTAAGTTTTATGAGAAGAGTCCTATCCGACAACTAGAAAAGTAAATAGAGCTACTTTTACATATGTACACGTCAAAACATACGAACTGCAGCTGTCACTTTTGATATAAAAAAACAATACCTTTAAAAATAACTCTAAAATTATAGAAAAATATAATCAATGTTGGCTGAAAAAAGGTTTGTATTTTTTTTTAATGCCGTCATGTTTCAGGCATGAGGTTTGGTCTATTGGCCGCCAAGACGGAGTTGGTCCACTTGCTATCATCTTGGGAGGTGGTGCCTCACGCCGAGACGCCACGGACTATGGTCCTCAGCCCGTACGTCCTTTTCCTGAGAAACTTGGGCAAGATACCGTTACTCTTCAGGGAGGTACAGCTTCCGGTTCCGGGTGACTTCTAGGAGGTGGCAGTTAAAGATTAAGGGGGAGGGAGGGAGGTCGAAGGTAATGCGAGTTAAGTTCGGTATTTTTTGCAGATCTCATAACGATATTTTTTCGGCCAAAGCAAATAAAATCTGGCTTCAGTAGATACTTTTAGTTTAATTTCCTACATTTATTAAGTAGGTAATCTGAAAAGTTCTTGAATATGCCATCATGAGCATCCCAGAATTTGATCAGAGCTTTTTTCTTGATATAAAAAGTTTACTATCAATCTTAACTATGTAAGTGACAGATCTTCAATAGCTTTTGAGATTACAATGTGTATAAAATTAAACTAAACGTACCTACATTATCTTATTTTATTTTGTTCAAAAAATATTTTTGCTATAAAAACTGCAAATATGTAGCCCTTAACTCGCGCTATTTAAGCTCTAGCCAACCTCTTATAGACCTTGAGATTCAGGCGACGGATGATCATCTATGAGAAGCAATGGTTTCAGATGTAGCCGAAACCTAATCTTCATGAAAGTGCGATGTTAGTGGGTTGTGCGGTTGTAATTCGGAGCTGCTTTCTCAAGTGCTAATAACCCAACTTATGTAAACTGTGTGTGAAAACAATAGTTATAGTTAAAGACAATCGTGTCCTTTAGATGTGTACGCAACATTTTTTAATTCCGAAAATTGGGCAATTTGAAGAAAATCAAGAAGTTAAAATATCACATTGTAGCTCCTGGAATTTTGTTTTTTCAATTTATTGTCTAAGTTTAGTTTAGAGAAATCACATGTAGCAACCCCCACACCCCGCCATCACCTCTGTCAAAGATTCATATCTCGTCCACTAGCAATTCAAGCTGATTTGGCTAAATTAAAATAATACAACTAAAACTATGCATATATATGAATAAATATGTGGTAAAAGAAGATTGTTAGCAATCATAATTCAATTTGGTATTTTCCAATAAATATTTTAACCATCTTATTTTCTACTACGTATTTTATTAGCTTCCAATGAAATGCCTTCATCCTCTTCTTCCATTACAGGTCGTCCAACACCTCACAACAGTTGATTTTAAAGAATACTACAACTTCTGCGATTGGAGAGGATAAAGTTTATAAAACATATTTTATATTATGCCTAGACTTTATCAGAGAAACACAAAAAAAAAAATTGATTCGTATTAAAACTCGATTTGCTTCTCTGTTGTCACATTATTCTGTATTTTAGATAAAAAAAATTCTAAAATGTATTATATCAATATTGATTTGCAAATTATTTTTATTATAAAGCTATATAGCTAGATATTTATTGGTAGTGATTCTATTTGCTATTAGTAATAAAATATAATTTTAATATATTTGAATACATAACAAATATCGATTTTAAATAAGTCATAATATATTTCTATATACTAAGTCTTACCAAGTCTAGGCGCTCTGTACATTTACATAAAATGGAGTAGAAATGAGAAATGAAAAATTTAGAGTTAATGAGCTCGCATTTTCAAAAGTGTAAATAAGTTGTTTTTTTTTGTTCTTGTTAACAGAAAATCATGTAGGCTTAGCTATGTATACATGCACATAAAGCGATAAAGACAATTTTTTGTTCTAATATAAATAAAAAAGAGTATCTTGCTTTGAGCAGGATATATCATCCGGCCATTTTTTTGACTGTGCGAAATAAACTATTTTATTTTAAGCACTAGAATTCTCTATTAAAACATGTTTCATCAAAGAAAAAATCATATAACTATGCTTTCTAAAATGTATACAAAAATGTAACGGATGCATTAAATCCAATTCGATGGGCGCATGGTCTAAGGTGTCACTCTCGCGATTGGAGTTCGAATCCCTGTTGGGCGTATTGAAGGTGTTTATTTCCTAAATGGTGTTCCAATTTACCTCCACGCAAATGCAGAAACACATCCTCTAAATTTAACCGTCCTCATACCTAATACATTAACGTACTTAGAATTATGTGCGTTTAACACGATTGGGTAGTAAGGCATTGTGTTTAAATAAACTATTAACTTATAATTAAGACTGTTTATATCACACGTTTTAATAAACACACGTTTTAAATATTTTCGTAGAAAACATTCCATTCATGATAAACATACAGAAATGTGGAGCACCCAATTTGTTTATGAAACTTTTAAAGGTGCATATTATTAAGCTCATTATAGGCTACAAAGAAACATGCCAACCCATTAAAAATAACAAGCACCATCAGGTTACAAGAAAACTTAGAACGAACAAGCAAAATGAAACCTTTCGCTCAAGGCCGGACAAAACACATTTACTTATTATTTTTCAATACACCCATGTGGACTACCCGCATATTATATACTAAAGTGTAAGGGATGAGGATGGTGAAGTTTAGAGGAAGTTTAGGATGTATCCACATTTTAATGGCGGGAGGAGAAGGAAACAATTTATGAAAAGTAATAATCTCAGTACAGTAGACCTGGGTTCAAGACCTTGTAAGACCGTCATCGGAAAACTAGACGAGATGGACTATACACTTATGTACTAACTACGCTAATCTGTTAGGGATTAGGAAGGTTTAACTTATAGGAAGTGAACCAACATTTGCGTGGAGGGAGAGTGGAAAACCATTTAGGAAAAACTACCATCAGTGCACCTAATCTGGATCGAACCTCGATTTCTCCGTTTCCGACAGTCTAGTCTCGCGTGTGAGTAGCGTGTTAGGCTATGCGGCCACCGAAGTGGGTACCAATTACTTAAGAGTGTGTCTAGTTTATTTGTGGCAAAATCGTATAATGTGTTAGTATTTTATCAAAGTTGATCTGCTCTAAGTGGAACTCAAGAGCTCTCAAGATAATTTATTAGTTTGTAATTATTAATACCATTACAATTTTAAATTTAATAAAAACATGTCAAGTGAAATGATCAATGAAATATTTTTTTTCTCATAGCTATTTGATAAAAAATGGCATTTCTTAAAGAATAAAACTTATAATATTTACAAATGTGAAATGCATTATAAAACACAGAGAAACTAATATCTAGTAACCCGCTTCTATGTTCACCTGGTCTAGGGTGTCACTCTCATAACAGACTGGACAATCGATGGGGGGAATATAAGGATTCGAATCCCTCTTGGGTGTACTGAGGGGGGCTTTCCCTGAATGACTTTATATTCTCACTTCACGAAAATCTGTGTATACTTTCTCGAAATTAAACCTTCCTCACCCTCCTACCTAACAAATTAGCGTAATTAGTATAGACCCATGCGTATAGTCCAAATGGGTTGTAAGACGTGGTGTTAGAAAAAATCACCTATTTCATTTTTCAAAGAAGTTCAGAGTAGATTTTTTAAATGTCCACACTTTTTCTTAACACACAATGTATTTCATTGTATAGTGGTAACAATTGGTAAATAAAAACACAGCACTTAATCACCGTTTGATTATTAACGGGAAAATCTTATCACCAATGGTTTGTTATGGTTTATTCTTTCTTTACAGTGTAGAATAGTACTTTGCCTTGCTCAAAGCCTGACAAAATAAAAGGTATCATTCACAGTATTTCGGAATAGTTCCTGGTTCCTTTTAGATTCTCATATATTACAACTTTTGGGATTTTATTTTAGCTTATTAGAGTTTAAAGACGAGGTTACAAAGGTTTTTTTTAAAAACAAGCACAGCGATTGTTTTAATGAAATGGCATCTTGGGTGAGACAGTAAATAATATGTTTAATCGTATTATTGGTCTGTAGGTAAAAATAGAAGTGGGGATCTGTGAATTTTAAACTTTTTCTACTAAAAGTACTAAAGTAAGTAAAGTAAGAAAAGTATATGTTGTGCACTTGTTGGTCCACTTCGAGGTGTCTCCATGTGAGGCCACGCCAATTCCCATGGTACTAAGCCCTAAGGTGCTCTTCCTGCGGTCCTTGGGTCCAATCCCGCTCGTCTTTAAGGAGGCCGAGCTACCGCGCTATTTGCTAGAGTGAACCGAGGGAAAGTTTGGCTGGAGAGTCATTGAGGACTTGGTATTGACACAAAGTAGTCCGCGAGAGACTTCAGAAAGAGAGTTCTGTTAAATTCTCTTATATTTATCATATTCTTTAAATTGAAAAATTACACCTGGATACGGGAATCGAACCCATCTTTAATGCTCTTAGCATTGACCTATCCAGGAGTCATCCCATACCCAGGGTCATTCTTCAATCATATTTTAAGGCAGATTCTGTGATGGGCATGCGGAAACCGTCAGTTACATATGAATGATCAATTAAGATCAAGATCTATAGCAGATACAGCAATCACCTTCGACTCGGTAGGGATGTATGTTGCAAATAGTACAATGACAACTGTACGAGTGCGCGCGCAAATCATGATGAATATCAATGATGAATTAAAGAGCCAAGCCACGGTTAAAGCCGCATCTAAATATCATATTCTTTGAATTGAAAAAATTACACCTGACCAGGGAATCGAACCCTGGACCTTTGGCTTACTACGCCAATGCTCTTACCAATGAGATATCCAGGAGTCGTCTCATGCCCAAGTGCGATTTTCATACATCCATCACAGACTTTGTCTTAGAATATGAATTAAGAATTACTCTGAGCATGGAACGTTGCCTGGATAGCTCATTGGCATGAACAATGACGTATTAACCCAAAATTCCTAAGTTCAATTTCAGTGTCCAGGTGTCATTTTTCAATTTAAATGATATATTTAGATATAGCTATAACTGTACTTAAAAACTATAACAAATTGGGGACCCGCTTTGGTGGCCGCATGGTATAACACGTGACTCTAGTGTTGTGCTAGATTGCCGAAAACGAGGAGATTGGGGTTCAATGCCAATCAGGTGCACTGAAGGTGGTTTTTCATAAATTGTTTTCCACACTCCCTACACGCATATGCGGGTGCACTTCCTTTAAATTAAACCTTCCTAATCCATAACCAATTAGTGTAATTAGTACATAGGCCTATAATCCGAACGGGTGGTAAATAACGCGGTGCTAAAAAAAATGGGTGATTAAATAATTTTATATTTATATTTAAAGTGTTTTGCTTACACAAAATAAAGTATTCATAAAAGGTTACAAAATAAATATTGCTAGCCTATTATCTATCAAGAATGTCGTACATTGAATTTTTTCACTATTCTTTGTTAAATCATTTATTGAAGACGAAGTTTTTTATTTGTTAGACACCATTCAACAAAAGTCCTATATGGTACAAACTAACAAACTCTTTTAGCTTATGAAATACATTAAAATCCATACAGGTATACCCTGACTTTTATAGGAAGCCCACTTACAACCATCAATATTGATTGAAAGTCATTAAAATTTGGCATTTTTAAAATTTGTTTAATTTTATTTATTGATTAATAAAAAATTTCATAGGCTTCCAATAATATTTTCTAAGGCTGGGGACAGACTAGCACTTGGAACGTTGTAACAAGGTTGCTCTATTCTGCTTTAGGATCCGCGTGGTGGGTAGGCTGGGGAGCATAGTTGCCACATTGCGGGAGTTTGCGCGTTACTACTATGCAAGCATACTCAGTGACTGTCAAGAAATCTGTCAACGTGCATCGGTTGCTATGACAACTACCCTTCACGAATTGGACGAGCATTTGACAAGCCTTCACTCCCTACTCCGGCTGCGCTAACTTAAATCCTAAAGCAGTTTAAATCTCAGTATAATTTATTGCATTGTTCCATATGAGAGGGGTCAAAATATAGCTTCCTGAACGCTGCGGCAGTTTTGCAAACGCAGATGTTTGAGTTTATCAACCGTTGTGACCAAGGGCATAGAATAGGGGGAGGGGGGCAAAAATACACATAAAAACCTAATGTTTAAAGGTTTTTTTTACTCTTACTACAGCTTCCTCAAGATACACCTTGTAAAACCTCCGATTGTAAAATTAGATTTGTAAACATTTCAAATACAGTGCTTTTTTTCTCATAAATTAATATAGTGTTGAAAAACAAAGGACTTTTTTGGGATGAGCCGAGTAAGTGTGATCCAAGAAAATGAGGCAAACATTTTTTCTATCATCTGTAAGATTCTACTTGAGAATCACCATAAAAAAAAAGAGCAGCTTAGTAACAGAATAAATTTAAGAGTCGTTAAATTCAATCTTCCTCATCCCCAACTCATTAGCATAATTAGTGCATATGTGTATAACCTGAACCAGTAGTAAGACGTAATGCTAAGAAAAACGTTACTATATTATTATTAATATTATTATTATATTAAAGGTATTGATGAAATCTATCAAATGTGAGAGTTGCAGATCACATGACCTGAAGCGTGAGTGTGTGAAAGTAGAGCCAGTAGTTTTTCCAAGCTGTCATATATGTCCGTTCCTAAGAGAGAGAACGGGGGTGTTATTTATCTGATGCGCCGGCGACTCGTCTGAATATCAATGGTATGCCAGTGGTTGAGGTGAGAACGATGGCCTTGTCGCTGAACTGGATGGGAACAGGTGTATCTGAGCACTTGTCCACTTCGTACTCCGCCAAGATGTAGGCCAGGCTACACTTCACCACCATCAGGCCGAACCGGGAACCTGTCAAATAGAATGTTCCATTAGACGTGCAATCATTTTATAAATAATATTAGAATTATTGTTTTAGTCTATTGATTTGTTTATTTTATTTAAGTTGGGAGTGTAGGGGACGTGAGAAAAGTGCAATGTTTTTGCAATTTTGTATAGCAAAACTTTTTTTTTTTTTTGGCCAAAATAAATAAAATATTCATCCAGTAGAAACATAAGAGTTTACTTTTCTTCACATGATGATAACAACAGTTTTTTTTTGCATCACGTCTTACTACCCGTTTGGTGTATACGCATACGTAATAATTACGCTAATGGGTTAGGAATAGGGAAGGATGAATTTATGGGAAGTGAATACACATTTGCGTGGAGAGAGAGTGGGAAACAATTTAGGGAAAACCAGCCCCAGTTCACCCGGCTAAGATTCGAACATCAATCTCCCCGTCCTCGGCAGTCTAATTCAATGCGATACCAGCGCTTTAGCTAATTACGCCAACGAGGCAGATTCACCAGTTGTTGAATATATGTCATGGGCATAGCGGCATCAGATGAGGATTTTTTTTTTAATTGAGAGAAAAAGTTGTCATTAAATTCCAGGACACCCTTGACAGATATTCAACAACTGTCAAGGTCATCACGTGAAGTAAATATACTCTTATGCTTTTATTGGAGAAATACTTTAGTTATTTTTGCAAAAAAAAAATGTTTTCCTATAAAAACTGTGAAAACACTGCCCCCTTTTTTTGAGTTCCCTCCATTCCCATCTTAATAACAGTTCATGTGTAATATAATAAATTTGAAAATGTAAAATATAAAAAATAATAATAGTATTCTAGCTAAAAAATAATACCAATTCTTTATGACAACAAGCCAATACTTTTTATAAATCCTAGTATTTTTTTTCCTCCTCCTAAATGGTTTGATGCTCTCCTTCTAGGCAAATGTGGAATCATTTCCTTTAGGTTTTCTTACTCATCTCTATGTCAGAGTAAATATGCGGTTAGCTCGGACGGTTAGTAAGACGTAGCGCTAAAAAAAAATTCAAATAATCGAAGTACTTAGTTAATAATTAACTGAGAACTACATTATATTTTACCCGTTTCGATGTATGCATGGTCCAAGGCGTCATTTTAGCACTAGATTACCGTAAATGGGGAGTTTGGGAGGTTCGAATCCGGATCGGCTGTAATGAGGGTGATTTTTTTTTTCCAAAACTGTTTTCCACTGTCCCTCCAAGAAAATGTAGGTTCACTTGCTCTGAATTTAAGCTTATTCATCCCTAACCCACTATCGTGGTTAGTATTTAGGCTATGACCCGAACAAGTATGGAGACGTGGTGCTAAGAAAAACAAAACACACACGAAACATATAATAGTTACCGATGCAATTGTGAGGTCCTTCCCCAAAAGGAAGATACGTGTACGGTGTAATTGATCTCTTGTTATCTTCACTGAATCTTTCCGGGTCAAATCTCTCAGGCTTCGGGAAATATTCAGGGTCCTTGTGGAGACCATGAAGAGAGATATAAACGGGAGTTCCTTTCTCAATAATCGTTCCCGTCACCGGCTCCAGGTAGTCCTTGGAACAAACCCGCTCCAGGAAGGCGAATGGTGTGTACTTGCGCAGTGTTTCTGGAACAATAACACATACCATATCAAAAATATAGGTCTATATCAAATAATTATCTTGAATCTCAGGCTGGCCTTTTGGTCTAGTAGTCAGAATTTCTGGTTACTAATCTAGATGTCTTAGTTCGATTCTCACTGTTACCATAACTCGTTTTCCCGAAGGGGAATTGTTCCAATTGTCAACATGATCTGGATAGCTAGGCTTGAGAAGAACTTCTACTGGCACCACATAATGATCATCTCATCATCTCATCATCTCATCAGAGCAAAGTAATCACACCTACGTGAAGGCCCAACATGAGAAGATAGTTACATATCCGCTCCTGCCGGCAGAAGACCAGGAATGTCTAGCCGACAAACCCTAATGGTATATTCTTTTTAAAAAAATCTTAAATTTCCATCTATAATTTTTTTTAATTATCACTTTTTAGTTTATTTTTTAGCGGGGATGTTTTAAGAGTCTATCTCATAGACATTTAGCCAATAAATTATATACAAGATAATGCTTCAGTAAGGTATCGTGTCTAAGTGGCGTTTTCTATTTTCTTCACGTCTAGGCAGCAACAAAATTAAAAATAGTACCTGCGTAAGTTAAGTAAAGTGAAACGTGCTCTTAAGGTAGATGATAGGTATTGTGACTTAACGACATTATTTTTTACATTTTTAGTACATTTTTCTTTGCTGCAAAATAAATCAAATATTCCTCCAGTAGAAACATGGAGTTTAATTTTCTTCACATGGTGATATCAACAATTCTTTAATATCAGCCAAGAAT
Organism: Timema genevievae; assembly: GCA_902155825.1. Lineage (NCBI taxonomy): Eukaryota > Metazoa > Arthropoda > Insecta > Phasmatodea > Timematidae > Timema > Timema genevievae. The sequence continues at coordinate 6,233 of CABFWO010005918.1, read as the reverse complement.
GTGCCGAAATTTAATGACTACTTTTTCTCTTCCTTTAAAAAGTTTCTCATTTAATACCGCTATGCTCATGACAGATATTCAAAAACTGTTGGGATTAATATGTGTAGAAAATTAAACTCTAGGTTTCTGCTGGAGTAATATTTCGTTTATTGTGGCGAAAAATAATGTTTAATATGAAAACTTGGAGAACATTTACCTTTCCTCGCATTTCATTCCATTCTACCTTAGTATCCATAAGGGATTTTATATTTAAAGGTCGATACGTGGATGGTAAAAGTGAGATGAAAAGGGAAATTATGTTTTAAAAAACCTATATACAGTTTTAGTATGATGTCTTGATGACAAGATGACAGTACGTACGAAAGCGACGCATAGCATTTAGACTGAGAATTAAATTTCAAAAGGCGTCAGCTGTTTCTAGCACGATCTATATAACGCCTTTATGATCACGTATCGTGGCCATGGTAGGAAATAGTGGGACAATACTAGCAGATGGTTTAGGTCAAGTCAAATAGAAAATAAATAAATAAATAGGAGCTCCGTGGACAAAGCTATAAAGGCAAAATTGGCACAGATAATAATTATAACTTTAACACGAAGCGTGCTTCAAACGTACACCATGTTAATTTACTAATTTTTTATAGAAAACTTTAGGGGAGTGATGTTTAAAATAGTATACTTCCCTCCCCATTTCCCGACATTGGCCATATATTTTTCAAATTAATCTTATTACATTACTTCTGGAATAAATACACACGTCAGTCGAATTATGCTAGGTTGAAATAACTGGAGAAGTTTAGTAATCTATACCTGATGGAAGAAAGCAAAGCTATATACGGTTAAGTATACATGAAATGCGAAGAAGTGCTAAGCTAAGCCAAAGATCCCGGGTTCGACTCCCGTATCCAAGTGTCATTTTTTTTTCAATCAATTTGAATAATCTATACCTGAGACAACCGTGTGAAGATACTTCATTTGATGAAGAGTCTCGTACGTGATATCTTCACCTTGTTTGTTCATCACATCCACTATTTCCCGCCTCAACTTAGTCTGGATGTCAGGGGAAAGGGCCAGTTCGTACAGACAGAAGGAGAGGGTGGTGGCATTAGTTTCAAAACCCGCCGTGAAGAACACTGCTGCTTGGGCAACCAAGGTGTCGCCACTGAGCTCTAGGGAACAAAAAATATAGTTAGTTAAAATAGCAATTCTTATTTAACAAAGGGTCACTTTGACATTTTGTATTTAAAAAAGTATATTTTTTTTAGCTAGAATATTTATAAATACATAATTCGTTTTCGCATGGTGTCTTACTACCCATCAGTGTCGTGTCGTGAAATGTTGCAAGGGAAACAGGTCTTATTAAAACTGTACCTGCGATATGTTCTCGCCCCCTTCAACCCGATCTACGAATCATACATATGCTCTGCATGCGTCACACGGGAATGTTTTACCCTCGTTACCTGACCAGTTAGTGTCCTGCCGAGGGATTTGAACATTTCACAGGTAGTCCTACAGTTTAAACTAATGTTGCTTAACCTGGCAACAATTCACGCCACGCCACTGCAACCCATCCAATTGATCAGCATCTAATTACCCGTTTAGGTGTTCAAATGGTCATGCCGGGATCACGATCAACTTAACGTTAACTTAACGTAACTTTCACTTAAAGTTAATTTAACGTATGTGTGATCACGATTCACGTAACTTAACGTAACCACTAGAGCCAAACATCTCCATTCTCGAGTATGATCTGTGATTTGTACTAGTTGTACAGTGGTGATCTGTGAATGTTTACAGTTTTATATCGATATAATAAATATTTATTACTAAACCTTTTTGATAAATTTAGCCTTCCTACTTAAGTTTAATTATATTGTTTCAATGTCTGATCACTAGAACTTACGCTAAAGAGTAAACATTGGTCATAATACCAACAAATGAATTACTAAATAGCCCTGTTGACATCACTCGCATAATGATTGGCTGGCTAAATCACGTGATACCCTTTAAGTAACGTTCACTTAAAGTAAAAGACCTCCTTAGACATCTCTTACGTTAAGTTAACTGCAAGTCAAAGTTAAGTTAACTGCATCGTGATCACTTCCAATTAAACACACGAGGAGATCCTTTACGTTAAGTTACGTTAAATTAACTTTAAGTTAACGTTAAGTTGATCGTAATCCCGGCATCAAAGGCGTTACTCTCCCAACTGGAATGTCAATGACGGTTTGAATCCCGGTTGTGTGTACAAATGAGTGGACTTCACACCTAGCTTGTTTTCCACCCTCCACGCAAATGCAGTTACACTTCCTATAAATTTAACTTTCTTCATCTCTAACACAATAGCGTAATAAGTACAACCTGAACAGGTAGTAAGACGTGGAGCTAAAATAAATGAAAATAAATAGTATATAATTACATTAAGGATGTACACGTGAGCTTTGAATTACTATAATAATTTATTTATTTTTGTTGCGAGATTGATTGTTCTTTCTTGATTTAACACACTTTTGTTCTAAAATAAGCATTAAATTTGAGACCTTCCCTGATATTTTCATTGAAATATAAGAAATTCTACCAAATTTACTGACGTTTTAATAGGCCTAATGTGTTAGAAGAACTTCGATTAACTTCAATAGATATGATAGAATTGTTTTAAGGTGGGAATGTAAGATACGTGAGTTTAAGGCAGTGTTTTTCCATTTTTTATGGCAAAACATCTAGAGTTTAATTTTCTTTACATGTTGATATCAACAGTTGTGTAATATATGTTATGAGCATAGTGGCATTAGATGAGAAACTTTTTTAATGAAGAGGAAAAGCTATCATTAAATTAAAGCACATCCTTGGCAAATATTCATCAACTCTTGATATGAAGAAAATTAAATTCTATGTTTGTATAGAAACAATATTTCATTTATTTTGACCAAAACAAAGTTTTACTATAAGAACTGCAAAAAAACTTACCCTTTCTCGTATTTCCTTCCACCCCACCTTAAAACTAAAAATTCTATCATTTTAAAAACTAATCATAAAAATAATAGATTAGTTCATTTTCATTGAAGTTTCACGTGAAATGTCTCAATTCTGATATCAAAGTAAATATTTTATAAACATAAATCTAGCCTTCCTTAAACAAATAAAGCCATTTATTTCTAAAAGGGGGATAAAAGATAATTTAAATATATATGAGGAGTTTTTATTTTGAAGTTTTAGGACTTACCTTAAGAAATACAAGCGTGTGAGAATGCTTTTTTTTTAAAATAGCTAATTATAAAAAACTGATTTGGCCACTCACCTAGCTTCTCTGTGCTCTCGTCCTTGGATACTCCCCCGTTCATCTTAACAACCTCATCATCTTGGATGAATCCTTTATTTTTCAACTGGATCAACAAATCGATCAAATCGTTTCTTTCTGAGGGTTTCTTCTCCCTGCCCTTTATAACGTCCCATAGAACCTTGCGGAAATATTCGGCCGTCGCCGCAGAAAAGAAACTGAACCTCCCCAAAGTGACCAACTTCGGCAAGAAAAACAGCACCGTGAATTCAAAAGCCCTGCGGAACGACAAGACGAAAGCGAGTCTCCCGAAGTTTCGAAACTCAGCGTTCGGGTCCTTAAGGGAGTTGGCTTCTATACCGAACGCGCAGCTGGAGATGACGTCCGTAGTGAATTTAGCCATCGTCTCTTTGACCTCGACGTGCCGCTCTTTGCCGTAATCACCCAGATCATGGATATATCTTTTCAGGTTGGCAGCGCAGTCGGATATAAGGGGAAACATCCGCCTCATCTTGCCCGAAGTGAAGACGGGTGTTATTTTCCCACGGAGATTCTTCCAAGGTTGCCCTTTGATGACGAACAGGTTCTGATGTCCCAAAGGGTCGGTCTTAGGGTCGCACTCTATGTGACGATCGGAGAAGACGTTGAAGTCTTTTACCAGGACGTTTTTAACTATGGCGGGATCACGAATTACAACTGATGGCCTGGAAATAATGATTAATTAAAAATATTATGTGATCTTTATATATTTAAATATTGAAAACAATCGTCATGAACAAAAAATAAAAACATTTTATAGGATAATTCCCCCAGTCTTACTACCCAACCAAGATATTGAATTACATTAATGAGAAAAAGGTGAGGATAGTAAAGTCTTACATTAAGGTGAACTGGAAGGGGACGCGAGAAAAGACCTGTGTTTTTTCAGTTTTTATGTAAAAAAATTTTTTGGCCAAAATAAATCAAATACTGCTCCAGTTGAAGCATAGAATTTAATTCTCTTCACATGTTGACATCAACAGATTCTAAATATCTATCATGAGCATGGTGGCATTCTCTAACAAACTTTTTAAATGAAGATAAGTTGTCATTAAATTCCGGAACACTCTTGAAAGATATTTTTTTTTAAAATGAAGTCAGCAGGTATATAAAATTAAATTATATGTTTGTACTGGAACAACATTTTATTTATTTTGGCCAAGAAAAGGTTTTGCTATAAAAACTGCAAAAACACTGGATTTTTCTCGCGAGCCCTTCCATCTTACCTTAAATATACCCACATTTGTGTGGAGAGAAAGTGGAAAATAATTTAGAAAAATACACCCTAAGTATGTGTGGCCGGGAGCCAAACCCTAAACTTCCCGTCACCGGGCAGACAAGATCAGACAATCTTAAAGCCTCATTTGCCACGCCCACGAAAAGATTGTCTGGGATTCATAAATCAATCGCGGAAATTATTTAATCCACTGGCATCCAACATATTCTTGAGTGGTGAAATTTGAAATATTTCAATATTTTTAATATGTATGCTCGTATCGACAAATGAGATGGATTAGACTCTTAATTGACAAATACCCACATAAAACTTGATCAAAATCTATTTTAGTTTATTTTGAATGTCTTCAATTATTTGTGGATGTATTTTTGGAACATGTTATTTTATCTTTAAAACTAGCACAAACCAAGTTTTGTTATAGTAGTACAATTTAGTACCAGGATCCTGGCTGTTATTGGAAATAGTACTCTTGTGAATCATAAGGGGGCTGAATTTAAAGAAAGGCACAAGCATTCGCTTGAAGATCATATTGAGATCTCCATTTCCAAAGAGAAACAAAACGTTAGCAAGTTGTTATTCAATAATTCACACCGTAAGCTACATATTATTATATTCTGCGATATTTTCACACAACAAAATAACATGTAATTAACTCACTTTCCAAATATATAGAATCCAATCAGAGGTTTCCCTTGTCCCTTTTTGTAAATGTCCTCGAAGAAGTGCGAGGGGGATCGGCGCTGTAGCAACACATCTTTGAAGTTGCCGATAAAAGGGAGAGGCTTCACGAAGGGGACTCCCCTTTTCTTCCAGTAGGTGAACTTGTGCTCGAAATAGAAGTAGAGGAGAGTTATCAGGGAAATGAGGGCGACCGTCGCATCGACAAGTAGAGAGTCAAACAACAGCGCCATCTAGAGGATCAGACAATACATTTGATAAAGTCAATTAACAATGAAGTAACCATTATAGGGTGACAAATATTCTGTGCACGAAATAATAGTGGAATAGAGTTAAAAGGAACATAAAGGCCACCGGTCCATCGACAAATAGAGCCAAAAAAAAACAGTGTCATCTATAGCAGGGGCTGCCAACTGATAGCCCACGATGCTTTTTTTTTGGCCCAAAAATTTCTTGGAAAAGTAATCTACTAACTAAAATTTATGTTTTAACTGATAAACAGAGAGTTTTGAATTACGTAGAAAAAATCCATGAAAGCTCCAACTGATATTTATGTTTAATCTCTTCCTTACATATGATGTATTATAATGACGTATAACAAGATAGTATATATTAGTCAGAAAACTCGTTTGGATATTTAATTAAACATGCATAAATTAACACTTCTTATTTCATTGGCAATTAAATTCCTGTTCTAGTTTTTTGCATACCTTGAGGAGAACTAGTCGATTATGATGAGGCCCACCACTTAAGTCGTGGATTAAATTGTGGCCCTAGGGTATTTTTTAAGTTGGAAACCCCTGGTCTGGAGTATAAAGCCTTGTTCACACATTTTCCGAAAATAGAGGGCGGCATCTGTTTGAGCCGCGGATCAGTTCCCACGATGTATGTTGACCCAAGAATCTTTAAAACGTGTCGGTGACCTGGTGGTCTAGGTGTAAGGTGTCAGACTTCTGTGCTGAGGGTCCGGGGTTCAATCCTAGGTCCCGGCACAGATTTATC
>CABFWO010005917.1:0-35100 GCA_902155825.1 Timema genevievae | reverse complement strand
GGGGGGGGGTTATAAATTATTTTACACTCCCCCTGCACGCAAATGTGGATTCACTTCCTCTAAATTCAACCTTCCCAATTCCTAATCTATTAGTGTAATTAGTACTTAAGCGTATAACCCAAACAAGTAGTAAGAAGCACTGCTAAGGAAAAAATTATTTTATTTCAAATGCGTTAAAATGCACCTACACAAGCGTAAGAAGGGGGTGGGAGTGCCACAAGGATAAATATATTTATTAAAGGTATTTAACGTACACCGACTGATTATATCAGCACACAAGAAGTTTTATGTGCGAGAGTCAAAGCCCCTATCAATGTTGCTGGGGAAGTTATTTCAGGGCTCTTTTACATTCCACAATCAACATAGGACCGACGGCTTTACTTCCACGCCGAAGGAAGTTATGCTACGGATTTTTATCGCTCAAGAAAGATACGTCGACCCCGGTTGGGTTTAAACCCACGAACATCGAGTCCTAATGTGAGTACTTTACCCCAAGACCACCGAGGTCAACGATAAAATGTGTCAGACCATCCATAATGTGCCCTGCTGAGATTCGAATCTCGAACTCTCTGTCACCGGCAATCCAGCCTACTGCTATCCTTGCGCCTGATACCGTGTGAGAAATGGTGCGGTTATTGATGAATGTATCAAGATAACACAAAAATGGGTGTAGGTGGAAGACTGTTTTTATTTATGTGCAGCTGTGAGTAAAATAAAGGCCATCAGATGATTACTATCATTGTGACTAGTTCTCTATTCTAAGCACTAATGTTGGAATAATTATGCTTTATAAATGTACTACTAGTTTCTATTCAACAAACTCTAATTACAGAATGTATACCATAATTTAAACACAAATATATATATTTAATACGCAGTAAACACATTAGTTTTGACCTAATTATCATATATCCTCGAGCATGGAAAGATACATACCGTATGGTTGATGAATTTTTGACATTTTATTTTGTTGTTGGAAAATTATTTGTTCTCTCTTTTATGCTTGGATAAACACTATGTATAAATTTTCTAATGTTTTTATTGCAATATAAAACATGCAAACATATGTATTAGGGATGTGCGATACTCAAAATGATCCCTATTTAGACGAGACAACGAGCAAACCTAATGAAAAACTGGAATTGTATCCACAAATGGCAGAACTTAGTTCTGATTCTTATGTTTCTTCTTGTTTGAGAAGTACTGGAATGGATACCATTCCTAATGGATACAATTCCGATTTTAGTGGGTATAATTTCAGTGGGTACAATTCTTATTTTTCACTAAGGTCGCTTATTCGAGAAACAATTTCACTCTCCCACGTCTTAAACCATATGAACATTGGTTATTCCCAATGAAAAATATTACTTAATATATACGTGTATTTATTTGTTTAAATCTAGCTTGAATAGGTAAGGAGGAATTTCAATCTCAAATCAAATAAAAATCACAAAAAAATCATTTAATTGATTGGTAATTTGGTTTGTATTAATAAACCCCATTTGATTATGATTGGACATATCTTACAACTAGAAAAAAGATACTAGATCTACTTTCACACGTTTATACGTCAAGTCATATGGTCTGTATTTGTAACTTTTGATAGATATTAGTAATACTTATAAAAAATAGTAAAATTATAGATAAATGCCATCAATGTTGACCGTAAAATGTATGTTTGTATTTTCTAAAAGGTGCTCCAAATGTCCATTAATAAGAAAATACAAAAAAAGTATAAACTTATTTCTTTGGCAAACATAATAGTAATAAAAATACACATATATCATATCACAACTTCTTTGTAACTTCAAGACCAATAAACTTGGTATATTATGTACAGCCTATTTAAACCACAGGGTGTGCACCACAGTTGTTTTAAGTCATACATTACGAGCCTAGTGCCTTAGAACATCTAACCATAGAATCGGATAGCTACAAAATCAAGAAATACAGGAAATAGAAGATGGACCTAAGTCTACTTGCCAAGAATGGCCTTAGACTGTGCGCCTTTGGTGGGTTTATTTTACTTTTACAATTGTTTTAAATCTCGCCTGAGAACGTTTGACCACTGGTGTGAGTAGTACCTGGAAATCTGAAACTTGAGAGGGTACATTTATGGGCACAATTCTACTTCATAAATATAAATATATTGCGAGCCTGATGCCTTTGACCTCTTGACCTTCGTTTCGTGTAGCTAAAAAAACCAATAAAACGAGAACGTACCAAGTTGACATATGCTTGTGTACTCGGTGAAACCTTTATTATGTGCGCCTTGGTTATAGTTTTTATTTTGACATATATAGCGAACCGGACGACTTAAATCGTGTGATCCCAGGTTTACGCTATTAAAAACGCATGCATTATTGTGCGCTATCAGTATGTCATGATGAATACAGTAGGGTTATATCTAAATTTATCGCCAAAGAGTAATTGTAACCTTAAATCTAAAGAGGAATTTCAATCTGAAAGCCAAATAGAAACTTTCACCTTAAATCCAAAGGGAATTTCCACCTTATATCCAAAGAGGAATTCCCACCATAAATACAAAGATAAATAATTTTCATCTTATATCCAAAGAGTAATTTCCACCATAAATACAAAGATAAATTTCCACCTTATATCCAAAGAAGAATTTCCACCTTATAGCCAAAGAGGAATTCCCACCATAAATACAAAGATAAATAATTTTCATCTTAAATCCAAAGAGTAATTTCCACCATAAATATAAAGATAAATTTCCACCTTATATCCAAAGAGGAATGTCCACCTTAATTCCAAAGATAAATTACCAACTTAAATCCAATTATGAATTTCCTCCCTAAGTTCAAAGAGGATCACTGACGTCACATATGTGTCCAGAGGACCAGAGGGTAGCAGGGCCTTGTTGCATCAATGGGAATACGAACTAAGGCACCAGTTTTATGTGGTCTGGTTTGCTGCTGACTGAGAGGTTGGGGCTTAAATTCCGGCTGAATATTCTGAGGTGGTTTTCCCATTTTATCTTTGTTGGATAAATAAGGGATCATTTCCTCTAAACTATACCGTCCTCATTATTTTTTTTAAATTAAATTTAGCACCACGTCTTACTACCCGTTCGGGTTATACGTTTAAGTACTATTTACGCTAATGGGTTAGGAATTGGGAAGGTTGAATACAAAGGAAGTGAACCCACATTTGCTTGGAGGAAGAGTGGAAAACCATTTAGGATAAACCACCCCCATTCACCCGACCGAGATTCGAACCTCGATCTCCCCGTCCTCGGCAGACGAACTCAACACGACTAGCGCGTTAGCTAACTACACCACCGAGGCGGCTATTTCTCATTGTTATCCCATTAGAGTAAGTATGAGGATAATCCGGATGGGTATTAAGATGGGGGCATACGCAAAAAAAAAAGAGTCCAAGTAAGTCCAAGTGAAATTCAAGTTTAAAAATGAGTTGAAATAATTATGTAAATAACCGCCTCTGTGGCCGCATAGTCTAAGGCGCTACTCTCACTAGACTAGGCTACTGACAGCTGGGAGATCGGGGTTGATCCTGGTTGACTCTACTGAGGGTTTTCCCTAAAGGATTCTCCACTCTCCCTCCACGAAAATGTGGGTAAACTTCCTCTAAATTCAAACTTTCTCACCCCTAGCATATTAGTGTAATCAGTACATAGGAGTATAACCTGAACGGGTAGTAATAATTGTGCAAAAAATATATTATGTATAATTTATTTGCTAATTATTTCTGGTTGAGTGCTCTACTAAAGAAACGCCTCGAATGCAGCCGTGTTTTGTTCCTGTGTGTGCAGTTCCGGAATTGTTCACAGAGTGTGCTCATTTAATGTAGGTGTGAAGAGGAATTGAAGGTCGCAAGAATAATAAAAACTGTTCCCCTTGTTTGCTGGCCCTGATCAAACGAAACATGACGCCTTCTAGTTCTTCGGTCAAGTACTCAATTTAGCGCGTGTTCAACTGATGTGCAATGTTAGTCACACTTGAAACTGGAAACTGTGACGTTATTACACATAAATGGGCCCTACTTATGTTTATTTTAATTTCAACACCATTTTAAATCTGATGTTGAATCAGTGAACCTGTTTCATTACATTTCATTACTAGGAATAGTTCTGTAAAGATTTTGATACGGTAATGGTGAAAAAACACGCTTATTATTACAGGTTAATAAAACGAAAAATTATATCCATCTATGAGAAATAAGATCACTTTTTCACCCCAATATTAAATTTCATGGCTAAAATTATACTTACTTACTCTATGTCATTGGGAGTTTAAAATTTCATTGCCACACTTACAAAAGTATTCCACCAACCCCTATCCTGAGATAGTTTTATCTAGTCCACCTCATTACACCCTATCCCTATCTTGAACTAGTTCTATCCAGTCCAACTCATTACGCCCTATCCCTATCTTGAGCTAGTTCTATCCAGTCCACCTCATTACAGCATATCCCTATCTTGAGCTAGTTATATCCAGTCCACCTCATTACACCATATCCCTATCTTGAGCTAGTTCTATCCAGCCCACCACATCACGCCCTATCCCTATCTTGAGCTAGTTATATCCAGTCCACCTCATTACGCCTTATCCCTATCTTGAGCTAGTTCTATCCAGTCCACCTCATTACAGCATATCCCTATCTTGAGCTAGTTCTATCCAGTCCGCCTCATTACGCCCAATTTTTATCTTGAGTTATCTATATCCAGTCACTGTACTCCATTGAAATGTTTTGAGAATATCCAGGTAGATGAAAGAAAGGCTATAGTTGTGTAATGTAATGTAATGTAATATAATGAAAGATTATAATGAGAAAAACTCATACCTTGGATACTTAGTAACATGTTCAAGTGTTTCAAGACGTAGAAATATAAATACTATTGATCCTGACTCTCATTATTAGTCTTACTCCTACAAGGTTAGGATGACAAACTGACAGAAGTGCCGGTTTGTTGTAAAACATTTGATTCTCTGCACGGTATAACTTCCAGACGTGTTCAGACATTACATTTCATATTTTAAAATAAGGTTCATATTTCGTTTGGGAAGGATTAATAAATTATATAATTATGTCTAAATTATTTTAATTCTTATTCCTTTATCCTTATTCGATATTAGTTTTAGTATTCTATGACTACATGTTTCTGTGTAATTATTGATGTTACATTATCTTCAGGTCTGAGGAAAACTAATATGATATGATAATAAAACTATAAGGTTAAGGAAGTTAAACATTAAAAATAGAAATAATGTAGAGATAATAGAAGGTATTATAACAAATATTAATTAAATAATTTCTTAAATTAACAAGTTTATTATTACCTTATTTATGATACCTATATAGTTATAAGCTCATTTATCATTAATATACATACATCACGGACGCGGAGGAGATAAAAAGCTTTGAGAGCGAGGAGAGTTAAATGCGATAAAACTTCTCGTACATCACGACACACTGGCTTGGAAAGTATTAAATATTTGAGGGTTTTTTCTTTTCAATCTTCGCATAATTGTTACCCATTTAGGTAGCCGCATGGTCTAACGCGCTACCCTTGTAGTAGACTAGACTGCTGATGGCGGGGATACCGAAGTTCGAATCTCGGTCGAATGCTTTGAGGGTGATTTTTACAAAATGTTTTCCACTCTCCCTCCAAACAAAAACGGATACATATTCTATAAATATGACCTTCCTAATCTCTAAAAACCACTAGCATATTTATTAAATAAGCGTATAGCCCGAATGGGTAGTAAGACATGGTGCTAAAAAAATAATATAAACTAATGTAGAATTAATCCAATACGATACAATCCGAACAAGTGTGCGCTGACCTTTAACCAATCGGTAAAGCTTAAGATTAAATACAATTTAGGATTATGACGTGTATATTAATAATATTCACCTTTATAATTCTTAAAATTCAACTCATTATGAAGAGTATCAAATTATATGAGATGTTGTTTACATCCTTCCTGTTTCCTGTCAAATAGGCCTGCTACCATTTTTAAATAAGTTATGTATACAACTCGAACGGGCACCCATGCGGCGCCCATCTGGATTTTCCAAATGGGGTGTGGATTGGAGTCCCATCTGTCGGGGTTTGGCACCCTCCACTCCTCGAGAGAAAATATCAGGAATTTAATCTTTTGGAGAGAATTTTAAAGCTTCTGAACATAATTATGAGCTAATCATATGAGATTCAAAAGCAAATTTTCGCAATAACAAGATTCTCTGAAAAATTAACGAAAAATAAAAATTTAGTTATAGCTGAATCCATTGAAAAGAAACCGTATATTTTTCTAAAGTTTATTGAAGAGAACAAAATGAAAAGAAAGTTGTTAAAGAGGGAATGGGAGTAAATCTACATTTTATCATTTTTATCTGTCAACTCGGATATTGATGATTCAAAGTTGTTAATAGCAATTTGCAGCCAAATCCCAAATACACAATTTTATTGGTTTCATAAAAATTAACAACAAAAAAGTAGATATTGCAGATTCATAAGAGGGCTAGAGACCCCCTTATCACCCATTTATGTGCAATCATGGTGAATTACTATTGACCACTTCATTTTTTCCTAACTATACGATCGTAAAAATATATGCACACATTTTTACAAACAATTTCAAATACCAAAAATTCCACATTACATATTTGGATTTAATTAAGTGATTTTTAAGACTTTGACTATCAATTTTAATTATTTGGACCATTTGTGATACCACAAACCATTTAATGTATCATATTAACAGCTTCTAGTCCTATAAAAATATTGGGATGACCTTATATTATATTTTCCCTCCTAGAGGTCTACTAACAATTCTCAAATATGTATTTAAGATAAACCTGTGTTTATTTCATTGCAACGCATATTTACAATGACTTTCCCGTATTCATTTGGAGAGAGAGCGGGAAACCACAGTAAGTAGGCCTACACCAGACCAGGACTGAAGCCACAATCTTCCCGTCAACACCAATACAGTCTTTACTAAGCGACGCCTTAAACCACGCGACCACAGATGTGGGTTTTATAACTCAATAATTAAAACGTTAATAAATGCGTGTCTTTATCCGCACCCGCCCGGGTTATCCGCATTTATTAGCAATAAGAGGATAGAGAAGAGGAAGGTACAATTTAGTGGAAATGTATCCAAGTTTGCTCGGTGGTAGAGAAGAGAGCAATTTAGGGAAAAACCACCCTCAGTACACCCTACCGGTATTTGAATCGTGACCTCCGATTCACTAGAAAATCAAAATGAACCTTCTTAGTCTGCGTGGCCAACGATGCGGGTCCTAAACGTTTTGCAATTGTGTTATCCAACTTGAATCTACTCAGGAAGGTACAGTATATTACATTTTAATTAAAACACTTTTTTCTACCTTGTCTTAGTACCCGTTAATTACGCTAATGAAATAAGAATGAGTAATATATTAATAAGTAAATGCACACACAATTGCGTGAAGGAAGAGTGGGAAATCCTTTAGAGTTAAGAAAAAAAACACCCTCAGTACACCCGAATGGGATTCTAACCCTACTCTCCCTGGAACCAGTAGTGCCGATGGGGGTCACAAACCTGGTTAAATTCCAACGACCAAATAATATCCGAGTCCTAAATTCCGGAACGTTTGTGAAGATCGACTACTCAATTGGACAGATCTATCAATTTCATTTACGCTCGCTTTCTTGTCCAGACACAAATAAAAGTAATAAGACTATAAGTAAAAACCGCGTGATCATTCAGTCGAGATGAAAACCAGCTCCCTCAGCTGAGAATCTGGCCTGGATTCCAACCGATCTCCTCGGATGATGATGAGCTTGGAGGGGTCCTATTAACACGCTATACAGTTCCATTTCATTGCGTGACCTACTCCCGTTGATTCGCATTGACCTAGTGACAGGATTCACTTTCATTCGATCCGGATTGAAGATCGTACAAATAGGGTCCAATGGCATGGGAATTCATGCGACCAAAGAAATGTGTGTTGGTCCATGACAAAACTTGAAACACCTTATTATCAACACCTTTATTTACCAAACAAATATAATATTCTAGGTTATGGTCGCTATGGGTGGTGATTTGTCGCCGCGACACAACTCAACACAGATCCAAACATGCTCGTCCCATTAAAAAAATGTGTTGGTTCAAATAGCAGCTTCAAACCTGCTTCGATGGCCGCGTGGTCTAACACGCTACTCTCGCAGTAGACTAGACCGACGATGACGGGGATATTTGAATCTCTATCAGGATTACTTAGGGTGGTCTTTCCAAAATGGTTTTACACTCTCCCTCAATGCAGATACGGGTACACTTCCTTAAATATAACCTTCCTAATCCCAAAAACCACTAGCTTGATTAGCACATAAGTGTATAATCCAAACGGGTAGTAAGACGCGGTGCTAAAAATAAATAGCTTCAACGCATTCGATGCTGTGGGTGACTTGTCTCCAGTTAAATAGCGCATATGCACTGGATTTAATCAGTTGTGAACGTTGATTTGCTATTACAAGAAGATTGTGCGGTATAGATCGGACCCGGCAGAACCTATTTTTTAGATCGCATCAAGTAGACAGCACGAATTACACTGGAGCCCTATGGTTATTTAAAGTTAATCACGTGACAACATTTATGTTGAGCTCTTTATTTTAAGCCAACGTGTGAATTTAAAATTAGTGATTGCATCAGGTGAACGAAATAAAAAGAGCCGTATCTGACATACGGGCAATGGAATCAAAATATAGTTTAGTAAATTAACGTGATCTATGGATGTCATTTTTATATACCTATAATCTAATACTAGATATTATCAAC
Organism: Timema genevievae; assembly: GCA_902155825.1. NCBI lineage: Eukaryota > Metazoa > Arthropoda > Insecta > Phasmatodea > Timematidae > Timema > Timema genevievae. Next base: position 26,290 of record CABFWO010005917.1, on the reverse strand, counting down.
TATTTCCTCTAAATTAGATTTTATCCTATATAATGCCGTTCCTAGAGTGCTCATCCAACTGAAATGTGAATTGTTCATTCGTCCTGAGCTGAAACTACTGGCATCAAATACACTCTAATATTGAAATATTTAATCAATTGAATATAGGCCTACTTTGACTATTCTGTAAGAAGCCTAGGTTTATTTCTTGTAATGATTTGAGTTATCTCCTATTACACTCTACGACGTGCGCCAGTAACAGGTTATAGTGCGGGTTTGTGGAGTATGGATCTGACCCATGCTATATGGCACCATATTTAGATTGTTTCATTTTAAAAGTATTTTACTATATTATTATAGACATCACAATAATATGACCTTTTCAATATTAATTTCAAATCATCGATGTAAATTTTAAACTATCTTATGAGAATTACGAATTTTACTTTATAATACAGACTCGACACGGCAGTCGAACCCGGGACCTTTGTCTTTGCGCACCACTGATCTGCGCACCACTACCACTGATCCAGGGTTCCTCCCATGTTCAGGGTCATCCTTCACTTATATTTTAAGGCCGAGTTTGAGATAGACCATGATTCATTTACGGCCCATCTGTTATATAGAGTTTCTTTCTTCCATTGTAATGTCTAGTTAAAGTTGTGTTTGACGGCGACAGTTACACAATCCCAGAGAGAAAGATGGAGGTCAGCGACAACTTACCAGCGTGTCACTGGTTCATGCTGGTGATTTCAGGACTCCTCTTGACGCCATCAAGTGCTGCGGAGCTGAAATGTGGGTTACCAGTATCGATCATTCACATGAACACACCATTTCGAGTATTTTTCAATGGGGTTTTGTTTCAGGCATTTTTAACCATAAATAAAAGGAAAATAATTGAAATATTTGAACAATTGTATAGTTTTAAGCTAAAACCCACAACCGGTAGTTACATGGTCTAACGGGTCAGTCTCAGGTTAAACTGGAATATCAGGGTTCAACCACCCATTAATTATTTTCTCGGGCTACCATATTTTGGGGGTTTCTAATTTTAATAATTACCCAAAACCTTATAATGGGAGCCTAATGGTTCAAACTTGTCTACAATATTTAGATTGCACGCGTGATACTATGTGACGATACTAGCGCTTTTTGGCTTCCATGTGTGATCACCAAAACTAGAAAAAAAACCAAACCCGTATTTCTTAGGCCTTGGACCAGGGATGTTAAATCTTTTTGAAAATCAATTATTCACTTAATTATTCATTTTTATAAAAATCACATCGAAGGAAAACTAATTGTAGGTAGCAGGTCAGTTCTGTTTACTGTAGAAAATGTCCTTTATTTTTATAAAAGCTTCTAAACCAAGGTTTTCAGTGCCGGATCACACATAAATATATTACTATGTGGTATTTAATTTAAAATCATGGCTAAACATGTATATAGGGGGGTTCAGACAATCCGCAAACAGCCCCCTTCGCCCTTAATCACCCTTTCTTACACTTATGAAATGTCAACTAAAATTACTTTAAATTAAAATTGCCTTCTAAAGAAATTGAATTATAAAAAAAAATGCTATTATTGATTGTAAGTTATAATAAATATTATCTATAGGTTTACGAACCATATGCTATATGCAACAAAAGTGGTTGTTTGAGTCATATAGTCGTTGAGATATTTTGTGACAGGCGATTTTTTGTGGCCTGTGAAGTCATGATTAATTTGATGTGTTGTGTAGGGCCTAGGCCTACGTGTTCATTCAGTAACTAGAAGACAACTGTTTTTACATCTTGTCCTACTACCCATCTGGCATATCCACTTCTTTACAGCAAGGGGTAAAGATAGAGGAGGGCAGTATTTAGATGAAATGTACAAACATTTAAGCCGAGTAAGATTGGAAACCATTTAAGGAAAAGCATCCCTAGTACATCAAGCTATAATTCAAACCATGACCTCCCCAGCATTGGCAGACAAAGGGGATGTTCATCCCACGAATCCAAAGAGGGAGGTGGAACGTAAAAGTTGGTTTCTAAGTACATTCAGATATTGGTGTGCACACACATAACTCACGTATGCCACGCGCTGGTGTTATCTTACTAATATTATAAATGCCAAAGTTTGTGGGTTGATGTTTGGATGTTTGTTACTCAATCACGCCAAAACTGCTGAACGGATTCGAATGAAACTTGGTACGTAGGTAGAGTATGTCCTGGAATAACATATAGGATTATTCGCAACCTTTGATTTTACATAAATTTTACAATACTTATGTTTAAACTTTTCGTATACAAGATATATATTGTGATTTTAATTTTACGAGTAAATATGAATGTGATTATAATTAAAATGTTAAAGTAAAAATAGCATAATACGGAAATACTATTTACAGCTAGAGCTGAGAAAAACGCATAGATTTTTGAAAAAAACAAACGTTTGATTTATGACCAAAACAGTTTAGTTAAAAATTAAAAGATTTTATCAATTATTGCGGGTGAAGCTGCAACGGATAAAATATAGTTGAGATATCAAAATAGATCAAAATTGATTTTAATGAATAGCTATCATAGCTTCAGTGATAATTATCTTTTCTCCTAGGACACAGACAATTTGTACACTAGACTCCCACCTTCCAGGTTAAAATGTCTGCGCTCCATGGGAGAGCTTGAGTCCTTCAACACGAGGATCGCTAGGTGCTCATTTTAAACATGATTTCACTAAAGAGAGTACACAGCTATCCAGCTCGAGTCAATCTGCTGGCTTCCATAAAGCTAGGCTCAGGTAATCCTACCTCACAAAGAGGTTATCCACACTGCTCAATACGATTACAATGGTCCCTTTATGACAAACGTGTTAAAAGTGTGTCGTTTAAGGCGATTGGCCCTTTTCATTTAGTGTGGAAATGCAGAGCCATGGGAACCAACTGTTATCTTCAAGAATTGTTCTGTTTTGCATTTTTTTAAAACGGTTTGATTAAGAATAGAAGCATGTTGATTATTTTATACTTTTTATATACACACCTCCTCTATTATTTTGACAGTGATCAAATATCGATAATTTTGACATTTTTCAATAGAAAACTGCCAGCTGCATAACAAAAAATAAGAAAACCTAACAATTAATAAACATTGATACATTATCTTAGAAGGGGTGTTGAAAATATTACTATAAAATTTTTACTCGTTCTCAAGAAAACTGATATTTCCAAACGTTTGATTTTTCCGCAAGACCAGTCTGGTAGCTAGCGCCATCTACGGTTTCCATGACCCATCTGTTCTTGTTAGCGCGAAAGGATACTTTGGTCGGTTGTGATGCCATGCCACGCCTTCACCCTCCCGCCCACCATCCTACAACATAGGTTTTAGACTTGCACTCGACAGGGCCAAGGGCCTTAACAAATCCACATTTGGAAGTGTTTTTATCACCGAGCATTGACACTAGCGAACCCCAGTGTCGAAGGAATCAACCTGTCTCAAGGAGCACAGCGAAACTTTCATAAGGCTGAGGATCTGGTTCCTTGTCTGTGTAATAGGGTTACTATGAAATAGTTCACAGTAAAACTACATTTACTTCACTATTCAATTTTAATAAGTAGAAAAGACAGATGTCGATGTTTCAGAAACGGTAATGCTATACTCAAATGAAACACCCAACCGTATTTACTTTCCGAAGATAACCAAAGGTTTTAAATTTCAGTTTAGGTTTAATGACTTTGTGTGAAGTCAATTTTTCGGCCAACTGCCACGTCATCACTCTCATGTGACGCATGACCTTACTAAGGTATTTATCTCTCTCAACCTCCAGATTGTAGTCAACAACGAATCACTCACGTTTGACGCTATCAGGTGAAATTTAAACCAGAATGGCCGACATATGAAAGGCATTCGCCGGTAGTATGGCTAAGTTGATTGAAAACTCAAAGATATGTTTAACGCTGTCTGCCGACCGCTGCCGTAATATGTAACTGAAATAAACAACTGATAACTAAAATTATTTCTCCTGCGCATGTCTTCTATTGAAAGGGTCTTCTATTTGATCCCCTCTCAAGGCATTTATATAGTTTCGAATAGAGTTAAAAACGACACCTGGATATGATAACCGAACCTTGGACCTCTGACTTAGCGTTCCAATGGCCAGCTATTCCTTGGCTCCTCCCATGCTCAGGGTCATTATTCACTCATCATTGTATACCTCAGTGGTGTGGAAATCCAAAGGTCCCAAGATTGATTGTTGGTCTCGGGTGTCATTTTTCAATCTATTCAAATATGATTTATTTACGGCTGATTTCTGCAATAATAATCTTTCATCCCCAAAGCTTCGTCTTTCATGCATACTGAATTGTATAGCTTTGCTTTCTTCCAAATTATAGTTGTTTGGCAAGAACTATATCAATAATTGATCATAAGCGGAGGCATGGGAAATCAGCTTCAATTATAACTTATAAGTAGTCAATTATTTCTTAAAAATAGCATTGTGCAGCTTAGTAGTATATTAAGTTAACATGGTTTAATTATTTAATTTCGTGATACTTTAATTAAACCAGTCCTTCACTCACCGTGAGCAATATTTTATCCCCTGCAACGATTGTCGCATCGTCTAAGGCGTCCTCCATAAACCACGTAACGCTGTTGAGAGCTTGAATGTCTACATGGTGCTACATGGAGGAGGGAAGGTGCATCACAGTGTTACGTAGCAGAGATCTTAGTGCTTAAGGACGTTGCTACCTATGACGTCACGGCCGGTCAAGCTAGGATTTCCCACGTTAGTGAATTTACGTTTTACTCAGCGAGTTTTAAAGATAAAACGTTGAAACAGAAACCATAATTTCTTAAATAATTCAAAAAATAGTCTTACAGTGTCACAAAACTATTATATTTATCTTTAAGGGTTTTTGTAAACATATTTTTTTTATAAATCCTTTACAACTATTTGTCTTGGTAAGGAAAATGGTCTGTAGAAATCTTCCTGCCAGGATGTAGGTTAAAAATATCCATGGTAGCATCTGTATATCTAGAATAGGAAACAAGAAAAAGGTGAAACTAAAAAGCAAGCCAAAGTTTTCAAGGAGCAAATATTAAAGTAAGTGTGTAAACTCGTTAGAGGAAGAGGGAAAGGGTTATCAGAAAATAGACAAGAGCCATCTCAGGGTCAACTTCTCATTTTATTCCCTCTCTTTCTATTTCCTACACTGGCGTCTAAGTGTGATAGTGTTAAGACTGCTTAGGTGCGTCAAGTTAAGATGCAACCCGCTTCGCAAAATAGCTTCGAAATCTCCAAGTAGTCAACGCCGTTAAGTTATAATGTTGAAACATGTTCATATTTTCACCATTAGTAAATATACTTATAGTTAACCTACGAACATCTACGGTGCTTGAAATGTAAAATAAGTACATACTTTTTGTTCCCGGATTTTAATTATGAAATAATGGCATTTACTCTTGATTCAAAAAGTTACGTCAATCAGGCTGGGGGAGGGTCAGAAAGGGTTGGGAAAAAATCGTTACGCGATCTATGCTTGGCTCCTAACGCATCACTCCTGTGTTGGACTTGATTTCTCCTCACGGGAATATCAGGGTTCAAATCCCTGTCCAATTAACTGAGGGTGGATTTTACTAAATGGTTTCTTTATTTTCCTCTACGCAAATGCGGGTAAATTTCCTCAAATATAGTATCTTATTAATCCCTATTCCATTGGTATAATGACGATATTCGTGTGCTCGAACGGGTACTAAGGAGGGGTTAAAATAACATAAATATATTATATCAACTCACAAACCTCTCTGCATTAACACTACTCACAGGCTCCCATAATGTCCCAATGCAGGTTTTAGGATTGACATGTTGAAGAAAATAAATGTTTATACCTTCTTGTATGAGTTGAGAAAGTTGATAGTGAAGTCACCTATACGACCTATTCATAACAGAAGTCCTCTAACTTATATTATAAAACGTCGGCTCTTTACTGTAGTCTGGCTAACAAAAGAGTTTATTTTATGAAAAATGTTCGTTAATCTTCTTTTGCACTGAGAACAAGCTGTTAATGGAACAAGCTGTCCACTTGAAATATAATAACTTTCATACAGACGATTCTCATGACAAAAAAAGATTGATTCAAAACAAATAACATTGTTCATAAATTCATTCATAAATTTATCGAGGAAACAGCTATATTTGGTGGATACCTACTTAGGGCCCGTTACTATGGCATTAGAAACCCGAAAGTTCATTTCTGTGCTTAAAAAAGGAAGCTACCTATCCCAATCTTTAACTAGTTCTATCCATTCCAACTCACTACACCTTATCACTATCTTGAGCTAGTTCTATCCAGGCCACGTCATTACACCTTATCCCTATCTTGAGTTAGTTATATCCAGTCCACCTCATTACACCATATCCAGGGGTGGACTTAAGACTCTGCCACCCATAGAAACTATATAATTGGTGACCTGGTGGTCTAGGGGTAAGGTGTCGGACTTCTGAGCTGGCGTCCGGGGTTCAATCCTCGGTCCCGGCACAGATTTATCTGATTACCAAACCCTTCCTTCACCTCTGACAAGACGTGTATTAATCACAACTTGTGAATGTGAGGAATTCCAGGCCTCCACCATGGTTCGGATCCCACGTTAAACTGTAGGTCCTCCATTTCATCTCACAATCACCCTACCATTACACAATAGCGTAAGTGCGTATAACCCGAACGGATAGTAAGACGCGGTGCTAATAATAATAATAATAATAATAATAATAATAATAACTATATAATTTGCCACCCACTTTTCCTCCCTTAATTTATAACCCTTTAAATCCCCATTTCCCCCCTACCACACCTGATACACCGATACATTTATACCATACACAAAGTGTTATCTGTGGAATAACAGATAAAAAGTGCTTACGTTATTTGATTATTTATTATAGTGAAGTTTAAAAGTAGTTAGAATCCAAGGAAGGACTTAAACAATTGAAATAAATACTCTTACACTATCACAACACACAAATTCAAATTTTATATAATTTAAAAATATAAAGTCTGCATTAGTAGATTGTAGAACATGTTACTGCAAATAAAATATTGGCATGTACAGTACACAGTAAGAAAATAGTATATATTATCTTTCGCCTTGATTTCTGCTGAGCGAACTGGTCAATGATGCCAGAAAAATCCCTTTCATCCAATAAGTGACTTTCAATTAAGACGATTGTCAGTGAATTAAGGCGATACTCTGCCTTGTTGGTACGCAGACACAGCAAACCACAGAAATCACACACACGACTAAGCCATAAAATTATTTTAAATGGCAGAAAAAGATAAATTTTTTTTCATTCGAAATTTGCCGTCCATAAAATCTGCCACCGTAGGCACGTACCTACTAGGCCTATGCTTAAATCCACCCCTGACCCTATCCCTATCTTGAGCTAGTTCTAACCAGTCAACCTCATTACACCCTATCCCTATCTTGAGCTAGTTCTAACCAACCCACCTCATTACACCCTATCCCTATCTTGAGATAGTTATAACCAGTCCACCTCATTACACCCTATCCCTATCTTGAGCTAGTTCTACCCAGTCCACCTCATTACACCCTATCTCTATCTTGAGATAGTTCTAACCAGTCCACCTCATTACACACTATTCCTATCTTGAGCTAGTTCTAACCAGTCAACCTCATTACACTCTATCTCTATCTTGAGATAGTTATAGCCAGTCCACCTCATTACACCCTATCTCTATCTTGAGATAGTTCTAACCAGTCCACCTCATTACACCCTATTCCTATCTTGAGATAGTTCTAACCAGTCCACCTCATTACACCCTATCCCTATCTTGAGCTAGTTCTACCCAGTACACCTCATTACACCCTATCTCTATATTGAGATAGTTCTAACCAGTCCACCTCATTACACCCTATTCCTATCTTGAGCTAGTTCTACCCAGTCCACCTCATTACACCCTATCTCTATCTTGAGATAGTTCTAACCAGTCCACCTCATTACACCCTATTCTTATCTTGAGCTAGTTCTACCTAGTCCACCTCATTATACCCTAGCCCTATCTTGAGATAGTTATAACCAGTCCACCTCATTATACCCTAGCCCTATCTTGAGATAGTTCTAACCAGTCCACCTCATTACACCCTATCCCTATCTTGAGATAGTTCTAACCAGTCCACCTCATTCTACGCTATCTCTTTTAAGTTCATTCCAATGATATTTTCCCATCTGCGTCTAAGTATTTCCACTGATATCTTCCAATTGGGTTTACCAGTCAATACGCTAAATACGTCTTTAGTTTCATTCACCCTTCACGTCCAATCTACCGTAATCTGTGAGATTCGATTACCCTAGCAATGGTGGGTAGTACAAGGCATGTAACTCATCATTGTGTAACATCCTATTTTCTCCATTATATTCATCCCATCTTGGATTAGTTTAATATCTTCCTAATTAATTTCTTTTCTACTACTCTAAATTTCTTCTCGTCAAATAAGGCACGAACCCATGTTTCACAGCCATAGAGAACAGCCGGTAAAATTAGTTGGTGTTTTATATTTTTAAGTTTTAAATTTGCTTACAGCAGGCGAGACGTTAACAACTTACCGAGTAATATCATGCACTTCCAGATTATAGGTCTATTCTTTTCCTAATGTCTACTTTAATAGGCCTGTAGATATAACTAGCTAAAACTGTTATTGAATATTTGAACTCATCAACCCTACCAAAGGATATCTTGTTTGTAGTAACCATTAAATTAGTGGACACTTAATATTTTCACAGATCTTGAGCATCCTTTGTCACACTCACGTTGGAATAGGCAAAGATTTGTTTTATAAGGTAACTTACAAAACAGCTCTCATTGGTGGTCAAGTGGACTAAATGCCAGGCTCATCTAGTCTGGTTTGACAGTCGGGGTTAAAATTCTGGTCTGGTGCTATAAGGTTTTCCCCCGAAAATTAGTGCACATTTCCTCTAAATTTTACCTTACCCCTCCCTACCCCATTAGTGTGAATAAATCACATACCTGTAGCCCGGATGGATAAGACTTAGTGTAAAAAAAAGCCCTCTAAACTTCCCACGTTTATATTCTAGTAGTGTATATTCTAATGATATCTTCTTTAGACCAAATAAATATATGGGACGAAAGAAGATTTAAAAATATGGTTAATTAATAAAAAACCTTAAGTCCTTAACAATATTATTATTTTATTCTGGGTGTTTTGAATTTTTTAAATAAATTTTTTCCCCATAAAACTTAGCATTAATTTGGTTTGACTCTGCACTAACTCACACACATTTAATTATTAGGCAATTAAAAATAAAAAGCACTTTGAAAAATATTAAAATAACTATTGTTCGATAAAGCGATAAGGACCTATTTGTATTTATTTCACCTTTAGATGAACTTATAAAACATAAATAATTTTATTAATAATAGTTCATTTTAAACTAGTTGGCAGTGAAAATTTTTTAGTTAATGCTTACACATTCATCTTCAAAATTATATAATTGAATATTGAAACAAATAATTTTTGATATTTTTAAATATAAATTGCAAGATAGTTCATTTGTATAATAGTTTACAAAAATTATAAATATAACAATATTTATTCAAAAAATTAGGTGTTTCAAAATTAAATTATTCAGGAATAAAATTAATCTGACATTTTACTTGGTTTCTTTATTACTGTTCCTACAGTTTATTCTGGTCTTGTAGAAAGTATCCTCTTGTTCTTGTGGAATGTATTTTAGAGTCCTTTGAATCTCCATAAACTTGGATAAATCTGTTGCACACACAACTTAGGGATATGTTTTTTCAATAGGAAGATCATTAAGGCATTTTATTCTTTTTCCAAAAATGAATGTGTGAGTTACAGGTCTCCCCATTATAGCATGTCACCAAAATCAACATCTACAAACTGTAATCCGCACAAAATTCTAAGCCACAATAATGGGATCAGAAGAAGACAATTAAAACTGATGTATTTAGCCATAATATCAGTTGGATTCTACTTACATTACGTGGATGTTCCTGGATACGATCACCATGCTTTCACCAATTGTTATACTAGCATGGTGGAAGCGAAGGCGTGGCAGTTTCAACGCACGTCTAACCTCTTGACCTCAACATTTAGGAAAGACCTGACGGTCGTTGGTTCGTTGTCATGAACCCGAGCGACGAGCACCACGCCCCTAGTGGACTTCCTTGGCAACTCTTTCTTCAGCGTTTTAAAATTCCCTCCCCCTTTCTCCCCTTCCATTGTTTACCTTGCTCTATTTGTTTGTCAAGAAAAGAGTATATAATGAGAGACTCCTAGGTTCACATATTGTAGTTCATGATTGGATATCTTCGAAGAAGGAAACTCTGCTCCAGCACCTGTAGAAGATACTGCTGACCATGACGGTTAGGTCGTGGGTGTCACCACCTCGACGCCGAGGGAATCCCGTCTATTGATCCAAGTATTCAGTTATTTTCCAAGTCCCACTGACTTGTTGAGTTAGTCCATATGACTATATAAGCTTTGTTAGTCAAAGTGGCTATGATATTAGTCCCACGTCCATCAGACGTGTTTGCTTTAGTCGAGATGATTGTTTCCCTTATTAGTCCTTCAGACACGATGTTTTAGTCAGAGTGACTAAGTTTAGTCTTTGAGTATATTTGACTTAATTTTCTGTTAGTCAGAAATTTTGACTACATATATTTACTATATCCTTATGGTATATCTAAAATACAGGAGCCTTGAGCTCTATATGTAATAGGACCCATGCTTTAGTGTCCTCTTCTTCACAAGTTCATTCTTCCATTCTAAGTCCATAAGACTTCACGATATCATATGACGCCATAGACGTCATGCTCATATGTTCAACTTTTTGTATGGCTAAAAGCAGGTTGTCTAACGCCTTTACATGAGAACCTAGCTAGGTCAGTATCTCACAGCACTCTAGTTGGCACCTCTTATTCTGTGTTATTATTTTGGGTGCGCAAAGAGCGGAACACGGCTAAGTTTGTATTGTTGCCCGCCCAGATAGTATTTTCTATCGCCCCTTGGCGCTTCTTATTAATTATTATTTAATGTTGGTGTATAGTAAACTTGATGTTTAACCCAGGCAGTGGGTAATGACATAAATGTACTATTGAATGCTCCGGCAGTTCCCACTGGGAAAGGACCGGCCATAGTAATATTGAGTGTTGACACCTGGTTGCTTTTTAGCCATTTGTTGATGTAATGGACAGTCCGTCCTCTTACAATATCTGAAACAGTTTTTTATTACAAGCTAGGCCGAGCTTAGGTTAATAACTCTAAAATTATAGGATCTGTTGTCACATCTTTATTTGTATTTAATTCACCATGTTTTTTGTTTAAACCCTTCTGGTGGAAGTCAGGCGCTAGCCCGGCTGTGTTGGAATCCAATACTCTCTGTATACGTAACGTCCTTTTGACTGTTGCCGTGTCGTCTTGGACACGTATTCTACCGTGTTACGGGAAGTTCATATAAGTTTGGAGTTGTTAAACCCTATCTTATTTGCCAGTTTAAAACGTAATATTGTTCATCTAAGAGCTACTAGTTTTCTTTTGCCTATTTAACGGACCTCAACCACTGTTATTATTCTTTGATCCTACCTTCTATTTTCTTTTACCAATTATAACCTGATATAAACTTTTATGTTATTGTATAATAAATCTATTTTTGTTACCTATTTAATTCGTTCACTGTTATAAAATATGTACCTATCTTAAACTTATTTATCCCTTGTAATCTATACCATTTCCTCCTCTACATATTATAGATCAGGGGATGAGGAACTAGCCCCTAAGTTTTGGTTTATTGGTAGACCATGAATGTAGAGGTTGTCACAGTTCCAGGATAAAACTCCATGAATATAGAGGTTGTCACAGTTCCATGATGAAACTCCATGAATATAGAGGTTGTCACAGTTCCAGTATGAAACTCCATGAATTATATTTAATACACTAAATATAGTTTTTTTAATTACAGGGGATTTTATGGAGTTCTTGTAGATGCGTGTTCATCAATTTTTGAAATTCCAAATCGTGGTATTTTCTAATATATGTATAAGAAATTTAGTTTTTGTAAATTAAACTCAAAATCAATTCATATACTTCCTCTGTTGTGTAAATTTGATGTATTTGGTCTCTACTTTAGTCATTTGACTCTCACTATTAGAAAGTGGAAATGAATGGTAGACCTATGTTGGAGAGAATATCAATCTGTACTGTACCTTCTTAATTTTTCTTGTGAAGCCAGCATCGTAAGAAATCTTATGATTGTGTTGTTTTTGTTTTTGCCCGGACAAATGTAACAGAAAGAATAACTCTCTCAATAGTTTTGCCATTAAAAAAGTTTATAATTTGTTGCAGCAGAAAACTACATACTTCATTCGCTCCTTTATGAGTTGCCCTTCATGATAAGTGTAAGCTACGAGTTTTTTTAAATTTTCCCTTCCCTATCCTTAAGTGTGAATATTATCAGCCCGTTAGGGCACCATGTTCAGTCTATGTATTGTTTCTTATTTATCTGATGAGGCGGCCTTCGAGAGCCCCACGAGATTGTTGTTTGTTCTTGTACAAAGTGTGTGTTTCATTTACATATTTATATTTGATGTCCCAATAAATATTACTTATAAACAAACAAACAAAATACAGAAACATTTAGTTGACAAGACTAAGGATGCCTTGAATTGTAATTTTTTGTAATAAACAATCTGCATGAACTGAAAAGTAAGTGCAAGGATATTTTCATCTTGTGTGCATGCCTTGCAAGCATCATCCCAATGCACTATAAAGTATTTTTGCCTGTCTCTTATGATCTCTAAGATGCACAGTTGCCATTCTTTTAGCAGTGTCGTTCAGGCATGAATCAACTCTCAACTTAAAATTATTGTTCTTAAAACTCTAGCATATTTTATTGTTTTTTCACAGTTTGGTTAGCATTCAAGAATTCTAGGTCAACACCTCCAGAATGTGTTAGTTATATAGAATATGTTCTGGTGCTAATCTTAAAAAAACTAAGCCCATATTCCAAACAAAACTACCGTATTCCGAAACTTAACAAAACGCATGTAGCTTTTACCATGGAAACATCTACCTTTCAAGCTCATCGATGAGGATTACAAACTTTATTTTTTGGCTAACAGAAAAATAATCTAATATTTACATTAATAATAACTTTAATATGTTTCAAGGTCCTCAAGAAGTGACAATTGAACACTTGGCATAGGCTATTTAGGCGTCTAACTAATAAAAAATATAAATTGTAAAAATAATTAGTATTCTTTTAAATTTGTATTAATAACTTGGTTAAAATATGCAAAACAAATAATTTTAAATACAAATTTCTTACTATGAATATTTATAAATCTGTTTTAATTTTGCATGTTTATTTGTGTGGTATAGTGAAGAGATAAATAACATTATTTTAGATTAAAAGTTTAATAACCAAACAAACAAGATAACAAAATAACAAGCTATATAATTATAAAAGGTGATGATGTGATCAACTGTTGATCGGTTGTGTTGAGTTGGTGATGTTTGCGTCACATTTGTAGATGTTACAAGCATCTGTCCTTACTGCCTTGAAGACTTCTCTTAGACCCAAAGACTCGGCCACGGTGGACTGGGTACTATAACAGGAACAAACACTGCTTGGTAATAGGCCTATTATATGACAAAATATAGTTCAGATAAACTGCTGTTTGAACTCAACATAGTATTATATTACCAGTGTAGTTCAGACAAACTGCTGTTTGAATTCAACATAGTATTATATTACCAGTGTAGTTCAGACAAACTGCTGAACATTCCACAACATTATCCTACAGTGATATTCTGTGACCCTGTTAAAAATGAGTTTGTTTTAGTATTTATAAGTCTCTGTATCTAGACAATTAATTTGATCTCTGAGCAATGCACTTTCATGATATTTGCTCTACAACTTATGCAACATTAAATATAAGGCTTTCAACCCTACAAAGATCTTTATATTCACTTTGAAGTGAACTATATTTTAAAATAACAAACCAGTTTTTAGATAACGCATTATTCTTGTGCAGCTGAGCGCTTAGTATCTAATCAAAGTGAAAATATTGCTCACTCGTTAGCCAGATACCAGAACGCTTTCTGTACAAGGTTCGCTTGGGGCTGCTTCCCCAGACGAGACATCTCACAGAATATCCTGTTCTCACAGTCCGGATCATCCAGGGACTCAGTCCCTCCATACTTATTGAGGATATCCAGTAGAGGGTCGTCCAGGTCATCCATCTTTGTAACACCATCCAGGGACCTCTGGCGGTGCGGTAAATTCGATCTGAGGAGGTAAAGAGACAACTTCTCGTCAGATATGATGGTTTATTTTTCCTCTGCCGTGTTTGACAGCCCGTGCGGGTTATCAGCATTTTAGGACGCAGATAAAGTAAAGATAAGGAGTTAGCATTTTGAAGAAATACACCCGATCTTGCGCAAAAACTTCTTCTTTTGTGGGCAAATCTGTGCAGCGTTTTCAAGGGTTAGTAAACCAAGACGTTCGTTGAGGTCGGCGCCAAGAGAAGAAATCGCGAACATAGTGTACTAAGACGAAGTAGCAACGTTGGCCCTCAACTAGTTAAAACAGTTTTCATTCAAGTACTCTGGCTCAACCCCTCTCAGTCACCCTCCTGATAAACAGGGTGAAACAGCTAGCATGGCCCACCAAGAAACGCCAAGTAAAGCAATTTAAAGACATTTCTAGGAATCATAATACATTGCTTATACTCTTTAATTCTTTCAAAAAACTAGATTTTTTAGCTAGTTAATTTATATTTGAGATTTTTATTAATCAGATTACATTTATATTAAATAGCATTTACACTACATTTAATTTGACGTTCAATAGTTAAATATGTTTGTGTGCAGCGTTTGCATTTATATATATATATTATTATTTTACTTAAAGGGACAAAGGTACTTTTAAATATCTATTTCATTTATTTGTTAAGGTATTTAAGACAAACTATAGTAATTATGTTTAATGTGTGTGAGTCTACCTTAATTTTGAGGTACTGTTAAATATTTAGAAATATATCCTCAATATCATTTACGATCTAAAAATTTATTAATTAACATTTAAGAGCCACGTTACTAATCTTTTTGTAAAATTAGACCTCTTTACTAAAATGGTGTATCTAATAGTCAATAAATGAATAAAATTCACTTAAATAGGATATAAAAGCTTGAATCTTGATATAAGGCATCTTTCTTCCAATATACTGGATTGCAGGTGACTGAGAAGTCTGAGTTCGAATCTTAGATGGGTGTAATGAAGAGTGTTTTAATACATGTTTACCTTTAATTTCTCCACACAAATGTGGATAATTTTCTATAAATTCTACTTTCCTCTTGGTTCCCTTTTTCGTATGAATGTGTGGACATCTTGCGTGGGTTGTATGACGCGGTGCACATAGTAAATTTATTATAAGTGTAAATATTTATTTTAATTAATATTCTACGGTTAGTATGACTACACCAACTTTATAAGGACTTTTCTAACACAATATTATAGAAATATTTACATGACCTTTCTCAATATATGGAGATACTCTTAATACAATCCTAAAATTTTTCAATCTATTTACTATACGTTGAAGCTCAATATTTTGATCAACTAAGATTACTTTTTATTAATTTACTTATAATTTAATGCTGATTTATAATAAAGTGAAAGAAATGTTCCCAAGGAAAGTTTCAAAAGCTATATTTAGTTTCGCAAATCTAGATAAATATCAAGTTGGTTAAATTAATTTACACACTTTACAGGGTTGATTTGATATGCTCTTCGATGTATGTACACAATGTTTACCCTGAAGCCGGGATCATGATCAACTTAACTTTCACGTAATGTATCTAACGTAACGTAACGTAAAGGTTCTCATGTTTTTAAATAGAAGCCACCCAGATGCAGTTAACTTAACGTTCACTTAACTTAGTTCTCCAGGGAGAATTTTCACGTAAAGTGAACGTTAAGTGAAGGTACCATGTGTTTTAGCCGGCCAATCATGTAGCGACTGACGTCAATAGGGCTATTTAGTTTTCCATTTGTTTGTTTATGGTATGCAGAAGAATTATTCGGAACCCTTTTTTCCCACGTTTCGCGAACTCTGTCTTAGCCTCTTGTAACAATTTATTTTGTATATTCAGTAAAGCTTTTATTGCAAAATACTTGCAGCCCAATCATCCCTGACTCGGTTTAATTTTAGTGAACAAATTGTTTTCGAACAGTTTAAATTCTTTGTTTTCCTTGAGTTGTTACGTTAAGTCGCGTGAATCCTGATCACACACTAGTTTATTTGCGTTAAGTGGACGTAAGGTAGAGGAGCACCCACTGATATGGTGTGGTTGTGGCACAGCGCGCCTGGGGTGTGTGACATAAGTGTGGCACGCATGTGATGTGAATTTAAATGGTAAATATATGGCATAAAGCCAATTTATGTGGCGTCTTTGCCATCAATAAACCACAAGTCACGTGGCTACGGACATTATGATTACAGCCATGTGGCCGCCACACGAGTGGTGGAGCCTAGTGGTGGGTGCATGATGCCACGCCACAAGTCACTCGCCACACCACGTCTGCTTCTCTCCAGTGGTGCATGTGCTCGCCTCAAGCCACACGCCATACAGGCGCCACGTCACCGCCACACCCCACCTTTCGCCATCTCAGTGGGCGCCTTACGGTCTTACGGTAGCTCCATGGCTTCTTTGGTGCTGACTGACAGCTCACAGCTGACTTCTGACAGTCAACAGTTAGGTATATACCTACATTTTGAATGTCAGAAGTGACAGCTGCTAAACACATGTTTTTTGCAGATTATTTGGTTCGGCGTAGGAATACATAATTTGGTCTGGTAGCTTTTAAAAGCCATCAGCTGTCAGCTGTGAGCTATCAGTCAGCACCAAAGAAGCCATGGGGCTACTGTACCTTAAGTTGATCGTGATACCGGCGTTATATAAGTATATACAAACCTTGTTTGAAAGTAATATCTTATGTCAGTATTAGAGTAATAACTAAAGTTACTTTACTTACTGTGTGGAGTTGATATGAAGTATTGAGGGTGATATTGATGCCAGGAATATTCCTAGAGGAATGAATGTAGCCAGCAAGCTGACGGCTTTCTTCAACATACTCATCGTGTTTGGACCCTTACTGCTGAATAAACAATGATAATCACTTCACACCATATTTAATTACAAAGCCTTATTTGGGTAAATATTTGGCTATCGGAGTATCAATGCCAATCTTAATGTCTTTGTGGTCCACCAATAATACACTGGTTTGTAATTTGGTTTTATAGTTAAATTATAACCTGATTCTAAACTATTTGTAAAATTACAACACCGTATTAATTATAATTTATTTTATATAGGATACATTTTGTTAATGAATACATTTTGCAATATTAAGTTTGAAATAAATTGTTAAACTGTAGTTTGGTTTGGTATTCTTAACTATGTAACCATTGTTGTTTAAGGTTATTTGGATCTATTAATTTCAGATCAGCGATTTGTAGCTATATTTTAAAAATTGTGTATGTTCTAACCATTACTTGTGAACTACTTTGTATTTTATGTGGAGTTTTATGTGTGAGTTAATAAAACCAATTATGTGAATGTTTAAGATAAGTCACCTACTTTATATATATATATGTATGTATGTAAAGTAGATCATTTTTATTTTCATTCTAATTCCAACTATTTAAAGTGCAGCAACATCCACTGACAGGTTTCGAATTCTACCTGCCCTAAGGGTCTATCGTGGATAGGTGAGTTTCACAGACTATTAACAAGTGTGTGTGTAATGTTTTAAGAATATTAAATCTTATAATTTAGGGTAGATCCTAAAATTAACAAAATCACTTGGTAAATCCTAAAATATCTTATAAAATGTTTACATTTTGAACTTATACCAATTTAAAAGTTCAAAATATAAACATTTAGTTAGATATGTTGGACTTTTTCCAACCGATATTGTAAAAGTTAGGATTCACCGGTAAATTCTTAGATTTACAAGTCCTTGAGCATTTACAGTAACATATATAGATACAACATAATATTGATATATGCAATAGAAGTAATAGAATTTCCTACTTAATTTTAAGGTGACAAGATCGAATAAAGCAGTAATACCGAGGGCCCCCTCTTCATTTTACAAACTTAAGAGCCAAGGGGGTAGAAAGTTAAATTTTCTAGGGGTAGTAAATGGGGTGGAATCTGTTAAAAGATTTTACTATAACTTTTGCCAATAAATGTTTTCGTCATAAGGAACTACTTAAGGCTTTTTTTTTCATGGGGTTTTTGACCACCTGCTCCTACGAAAGGGATCGTAAGATTTTCTTACTTAATTTTTTACGATTTGGTAAATTAGATTATTAAGGAATGGTAATAAAGCGAATGATATTAATTCTATTTCTATAAAACAAAGAAATTTAATTACTAATGTGGGGTTAATCAATTAATAAAAATAAAAATCACCCCCCGTTTCTCTGTCCTTGTCATGACTATAAATGTGTAGATGATGAGATTAATGTTCTGTAAACAATCTGTACAGCAACAGTATATACCTAAACCAACTAACTCTACCAACACTAAATTAGAACTAGAACTTTGATCATGCTCAAAAAATTAATAAAGCTCCTATTCTTACTCGAAAATTAACATGATAAGCCTATTCAATGACAAATGACTGTAGCAGAGGCCTTTGCGGAGATTAAAAAAGCGTTTATTCATTTTAATGAGAATATTAAAGGTTAAAACTAAACACGTTTATATATAAAATTTAAATTATCCAAATAAATACACAAGTTTAGATGCAAAATCACATATTAAACCAACCACATTCAAATTACCAAAAACTATATTTTTATTGGTCAAAATGATCTTTCCATGTAGAAATACTTAAGGATCTATACTAGGTATGTTTATATCCAACAACGGCCTAAGTAACTGCTACATCGCGCACGAACCTTCAAAACACGAATATGAACCGAGCACATTTCTTAACGCAGGGGTTCCCAAACTGTGCGTCGTGAAGCCATGGGCCGTCGCCGGTCTTGGTCCGAGGCTATACGGAAAAACTAAAACTTATAAAGTATAGTCAAATGCAAGCTACAAGTTCTTAATACGCATGTTCGTACATATTTTAAAGAATTGAATTAATCTTACAAAAAAACACGTAATTTTTTCTTGTGAAAGTGCTCCCTTCATTTGAGTTCCGGATTATAATGCTCCTTGAAGACTTGGCCTGGCTTTGTGTGAAACTTTCTCCCCATCAGCCTGAAATTGGACTGAGCCAAGGTCAAGCAATATATATATATATATATATATATATATATATATTTAGTACATGGGCATCCCAAGGAAAATCTAATGCCTCATCCACACTTTCGCTGAGACGACCCAAGACAGGCTGAGCGCGAGAGTGTGGAGAGCAGCTCTCGTCCTCCCTCACCTCGTACAGTCTCAGCGAGAGTGTGGAGAGCAGCTCTCGTCCTCCCTCACCTCGTACAGTCTCAGCGAGAGTGTGGACGAGGCATAACATATTGTGAAGGGTGGCGCGGTCTCAAAAAGTTTGGGGACCTCTGCGTTAACGTCTAATTTGTCGAACATGTACCAGACTTGTTCGATTCACTTGTCACTCACCTGTGGGGCTCAGCAACCTGCTTTTTCCCCGGTCTCTCCACAGGGGAAGGTGATATTTGGAACGTGTACGGGTGTGAGTTTGTGACTGGAGAGGACGTGTAGCTCGTCGACTTGATGTCACTCTCAAACTTGCCGCTGCTTGTGAAAATAGGCTGTTGGCCTCTTGGAGGAATGCTGACATGAGCGTCGACAAATGTACCCGGATTGTATCCTTCATTGCTGAAACTACCTGGGTGGACAAAATGCTCAGGGGTTTCGTTTGGAATAGGTTTAGATGAGTATTTACCGTTGAAACTTTCATCAGAATTGTAATGTGAATTAAAATTTGTAGTAGACTTTGGGAAATCTCCACTATCGCCTTTATATTCCTCAGGTTGTGGTTTGTAATTTTGAGTGGCTCTTAATATTTCCTCTATACTCAAACTGCCACCTGATGGGGCTTGATTGCTGGAACTTGAAATATCTTTCAATAATTCTTCTTTACCGATTTGTTGATGTTGTGGATTGTGTTGCAGTTTCGCGTTTTGTAAAAGATTAAATACATTTTGGTCGTTAGAGTTTTCATCAGAACTATACGGGGGTTTAGAGTTTTGAGTGGATTTGAGCAAGTGTCCGTTATCAAACAAGTTTTTATTTTCTTCAGGCTGGGCTTTGTATTGATCGATGGCCTTCAAAATATCTTCTATGTCAAAATTGTCATCGGAATTTGGTTGGCTTTTATAACTTGAAATGTCTTTTAAGTACTCTTCTTTGGGGATTTGCCTATGCTCTGGTATCTGCTGCGGATTTTGAAAAGCTTTGAATATATTCTCATCGTAGGGAACATTTTTACCAGAGTTTTCTAGAGGGGCGTCATTCATAGGTAGGTCTTGGTTTTTTATATATTTAAAGTAATCTTCTTGTTTAAACGATTCTTTTTGTGGTGTTTTGAAATCTTGTGGGTTTGAGTCTGACATATAATCTTTGAACAGTTTTAAGTAGTCATACTCTGTGTCAGCAGATTTGTGGGTATCGTCGTTCTTATTTTTATTATTTCGTGGGACTTCCCTTGATTTGTGATCATGGAACATTTTCAACAGATGAGGGTTAGGGGGAAAACTTAGCCCCGTCTTGAGTTTTGGATTTGTTTTATCTTGAGAGTTTTTATATTTTAGTAGCTTCATGTGCTCTTGTTGCAAATACGCCAGGTGGTCTGGGTTCGATTTGGACAGTTGTTGGATTTCTGGGTCCGGAATGTACCCCAGCATGGGACTGGGTATGAACTTCTTTTCCTCTTTCTGGGGTAGAGCGCTGAAAATTAATATCAAATGTTGGGTTTAGAGCACAAACACTTTCTTTTAGAAATATTACAGAAAAAACACACTACCAAACAGTGTTATCAATCTTATTTAGCTTAATAAAACACTTGACCTTCCAATATTAAAACTATTTGGGTCTTGTACTAATAAATTGTAGCTCCACTTACTTACTCAATGGATATTGTTTGGACATACCCCTCAACATTTCCCGACATATATTATTGTATGGATATAGTTCGTTAAAAATGGTTGTTTATATGTTATTAACTAAACACTAGCATACTAACCTAACCTTAGATGTCTGATATAATTAAAAGTAAGGCCATGGGTTTAATGTGATTAATAAACGATATTTGGTAGTTTTTCTGTTGTTGTCATAAACCCTTTTTTTCAAAAGAAGGTGTCTGTGCTCTCTCACCCAATGTAAAGTTAGGTTAGGTTAGGTTGGGTTGGTTTATAAGGTATTTAAAGAATAAATTTAAAATAAAATATCTGTAAATGTTGAGGATTTAGGAATATGTCTAAACTATACGTATACAGCGAAATATGTAAGTGGCGATATTGTTTTCTAAATCAGGACCCGTATGATCTTAATATTAATACTTCAAATGTTATATTGTGTTAAATATGTATAATAACACTTTTTTTTGTTATTGGTGTTTATTCTGTAATATTTCTAAAATAATGTGTTTGTGCTGTAGACCCCAAATGCGTTACGAAAATCTACATCATCTGTTTCAATAATTGACAGATTCATTATTAAATAGTTCAAAAAATTCTAAAGAGTCTGGTAAATTAAATGCAATGAATTTATTTAAAAATATATTTAAAATAACTTCAATATAATTTATACTGGTAAGAGTATATTGTATATTTTTTTGACATCCGTGTTTTCAGTAAAATAAACAAGATAATTAAAAATAAAATAAAATAATATTAAAATCAATTTTCAAACATTTGTGTGTAGCCTATGGGCGTAGGGAGAATTTAACTAGGAGGAGGCTCAAAATCATCAGTTTATGACATTATGACTTATTACTAAACCATAAGAAATAAGAACATTGTTATTCCATACAGTAGTGGTGAAACCTTATTTGTGTAAGAGGGGAGGAGGGGTGGCAGTTAAAGTATTTTTAGGGACTTTCTACCTTCTTCTCCCTCAGTTAATATTTGAAAATTTTATGCTCCTAGAATGTATTTATAGTGAATCATCGTTTGGAAATTTTTTGAAAATTATAATCTTTTAACAGCTATTTAGAGTAGTGCTCCCCGCGAAATTTTTTTGAAATGTTTATACTCCTAAAGGTTATTTGAAGTAATCTTACTTCAGCAAATTTTTGAAAATTTTGATGATTCTAAAAACTATTTTAAGAAGTGCTCACCTTAAATATTGTACAAATTAGATTCCCTAGAATTTATATAAAGTGGTCCTCACCCGGATTTTTTTGAAATTTGGAATGCCCTAGAGGCTGTATAAATGATTCTTTGCCTGATAATTTTTTTCTTTTTCGAAAACTATATGACTTTAAAAGCTATTTGAAGTTGTCTTCCACCAGCCAATTTTAAAAATTAGATGCCCTTAGAAGTTATTAAAAGATCTTTTACCCAAAAATATTTTTGAAAACGCTTAGAAGCTATTAGGAATGGTATAAGCTTGGATTTAAAAAAATATTATATGCATATAGAATCTATTTGGAGTAGCCTCTTACAGTTATTTCTTTTAAAAATCGGATGTCTTTAAAAACCATTTAGATTTAGATTCATCTGGAAATTTTTTTGAAAATTAAATGACGATAGAAGAAATTCGGAGTGGTATTTCCCTGTTAAATTTAGGGAAAGTGAGTGTCTCTATAAGTTATTTGAAGTTTGATACAATGCCATTTTAAGCTTCATTTTAAAATCTTTGGAAAACTTCGGGAGGGTTAGCCCCCTAAAAAACCCCTACGCCCAAGACCGCCTAACAGATTCAACATTAGTGATGCTTTCAATGACAATAGAAATCATTTATAATTATATTAATAATAAAAAAATCTGGCTGGTTACTGGAAAAATATACCATTGTAAACAACGTTACCATAAAATTTATGTCTGATATTATATGTTTATGTTATACCTTTTTTAATAATTGTAATAAATTACAAAACTATTTACAAAATAGACAAAAAAGTAAGACTAAAGTTTGTGGTGTAATTTAATGATCAATTAAGTAAAACCAGAATTTGAACTTTTATGCAAAGCTTATGAGAAGGTTTGGAATAAATATATAACTTACTGTCATTGTGATGTTAAAAACCGCATTATTATCAAATTAACAACAATTTGTGTCTATCAACATAAAAAAGTTACAAATATTAATAAACTCATTTGCATATCATCTGATGGAATATAAAATGTAAAGAAACCATTCTAATCAAATTTTATAAAATAGTCTAAATTATCATGATATTTATTTATTAGGTGTTAGGTGTTCTGTATTACGACAGGTCCATTCCTTTTGTCAGTAAATTAGACCGCCAATACATCCTGTTCTCTGCCTCCTTCTTCAACTCCCAGAATTGTCTTAGTTATAATATATTATATTATATTATATTATATTAACAAAGTTACACTAAAACACAAATTTTATAATAGTGAATATTTTTTCAAAGAGGAAATTTAAATACACTATTTATTAGATTCGATCTGTGTGATAAACTTATATTGAAATAAATTGTTTAAAAATGGAGATATTTACTCAAAACTCGTAATATACGTAAAACAAAATAATATACACTAGCAAACACGAGAAAAACTTGCGTTAAACTTCCGTTCAACACTTTTGGACTCTTGGATTTAAATTTTATGTAATTTTAAAAGAATTAAAGTCCTTACTAATATATATGGACAAAATAAAAGATTGATATTGTGTCCACAAGGGTGAATAAGAATTTAGACTTTCAAGAATTAATAGCCAGAGCTATTATTTATGCTTATTAGTGGGGATTACTCCACCTAGATATTATATTCTGAAAATTGAAAAATGACACCTGGTCCCGGGTTCGATTCCCGTGTCCAGGTGTCATTTTTCAATTTTCAGAATATGATTTAGACTTTCGTTTAAAATATCCGAGATTTTATTAGGGGTTACACATAATATGGTTATCGCATTTTTATTAAATTCCTCATTTATATATTTAGACCAATGAAAACGTAAATATTGACTATTGAGTCTAAAATGATAAAGATAGATCATTGCAGTACAAACATTTCCCCTAAGAGGTTAAAGAATAAATGGTACGGAACTCCACACGAACTTTATCGCTCTATTGCTTAAAAATTGAGATATTACTCAAAATTCTTAATATAACATACACTAGCGAGCCCGAGAACGAATTGCGCTATACATACGTAAAACTTTTTTGACTCAGGGTTTCTAATTCTATAATTTTATTTAAAAAAATTAACGTCTTCATTTTTATATTTGGACAAATAAAAAAATATCTATATTGGGTCCCCAAAGGTCAACACTTTAAATAAAAAATTGGAATTCCGGTTAAATTTTTCAGCATTTTACTAGGGGATGCACATCTTATGGTTATCACATTGCTACTAAAGTTATTTTTTATAAGCTTTGACCAGTAAAATAGGTAAATATTAACTATTGAGTCTAAAATGAGATAGATAGAAAATTCCTGTACCAAGGGCGGTTCCAGGACGGTGGCATGGGGAGGGGGGCGCGCGCCCCCTTTCAAGAAACTAAACCAATTAAATCAATGTTAAAGTCACTACTAGTTTTATTGTCACGTAATACTATCTCACTAACAATATTTAATTTTTTTAAATTGTTATTGGCAATATTATTAAATGATTAATATACGATAATTATTATAAATACTTGAGACAATTAGATTTATTAAAGTGGTGAGAGTAGGCATTAATGAAATTACCCAAATTTAAGTTACGCGCCTCTCACCTTTTTTCCCAAACCTAGATTAGGTTTAAATTTATTTTACTATTTTTATTATTACTATTTCAATGATTAATAATAAATAAAGATTTTTAAAATAATTAATTTTAAATAACGTGCTTTAAGCCAAATCTTTAAATAATACCACACACATTACGTGTTAGTATGGCTTAGTGGAAAGATCTCGATTTAAAATGAGAAGTAACTAGCTATACTAGAGAGTGGAGTTGAAGTTCGAATGCTCGAGATCTGAATAAGTCCATCTATTTTGTCTAGTTGATTGAATATCTATTTATATAATAATGGTTATAATGTTTAAACTGATTTCCCTCTTAGTAATCACTAAGTGTTGATGTTCTTATTATATACTTTTAATACATTTTGATACTAATCGCAAATTTCGAGTTATACCCTTCATTAGAGGATTATTCTCAAGTTTAGCGCTAAACTTAAAAAGATCTACTCTAAAATTTTGAAGTATTTTTATGTCAAAATATCTTGAGGTCCCCCACCCCCTTCCAAACTGATTCCGATGGGATCATCCACGTCTCTTCTCCTCCTCACTAAAATCCTGGATTCTCCCCTGTGCTGTACCCCTAAGAAGTTAAAGGAAAAACATCAACTTCTTGAAAGACTTAATTATTTGCTTACCTTATGGCATTATAGAATTCTTGCGTTTAAGATTAAGTGGTATATCTGCACAACTAGAGGTCACAAAATGTTATTAATATATTTACCAATATCTTCGAAACTATTGGTTTTTAAAAACATATTTCAAATAAAAGTTTTGTTATTTTTAATAGTACTAAAATTGTACAATGATAAGTTATTTAGTATCTCAAATAGTTGCCGAGATATAGAAATTGTTGCTTCTGTAAAGAACCCTAAAACTCATTTTCATGGGAAAATGAAAAAATCCATTTGGTTTATAATCTTAATTAACACATAGATACGAAGTTTAATCAAAATAATTAGAGCCGATTTGAAGAAAATTGAATTATTCTCTTCTCACCCTTTAGTAAACAGCTCTTAATTTTAGGGTTAGATAGACACACAGACAGACAGCGCTGCAAAATCCACTTTTTAGGGTTCAGGGGGTCATGAAACGTTGACATCCATTAACACATCGGGTTATATTTTTTTGACGGTAGTAATACTTTACCTTAAAGTGTTGAAAAAGTTAAAAAATATATATATTTGCGTATAGCTTGAAAAATTTTGGTTTTATAAAAATATATTTCAAGTAAAAGATGTTTATTATAAATATATAATTACATGTATGAAATGACAATAATTTCATATCTCAAATAAATGGTACGGCGCACCGCACAGACTTTCTCTCTCTTTCTATAAACTCGTAAGATTTCTGAACGGAATAATGTACATTG
>CABFWO010005916.1:14806-33402 GCA_902155825.1 Timema genevievae | reverse complement strand
AAAAAGAGCCAAAAAAGAATTTAGAAAAAGCAAAGATTATGACCGAAAATGAATTTAGCTTACATCGTTGAAATTTGTAGAGATCGCTTGGTCAAGCGACCTTCTCTGCCAACCCAAGAGTGGCATATAAGTCACACGGTGCTTCTTATATACAGAACACAGCTTACAGAACACAGGGCACAAGGACGTCACGAGGGGGGAAAAACCAAAGAGAATAGATAGGGAGTAGAATGTTCGCCGACCATCTCGAATGATGTAGAACACGATCGTGGGACTGGCGGAGTTGTACTTCTTTTCTTCTTAAGTTCTTTCACTCTGGAGGGCGGTGACGAAGGATACAGTTGAGCTCGTTTCAGTATGTTGAAGGCAGTTGGGCCGATGAGATGTGCGCGTACAAGTGGGCCGGGCGTGTTTACCTTTGAGCGGGCAGGAGACGTCCTCAATCGAATAGGGTAAGTCTTAATTTTTTGTAGTTAGCCAGCGGCTAATTCTACAAAACTTTCTCATTAATTTCGCTCCTTTATCTTAATACAGTACCTATAATTTGTAAGCTATGCGAAACAAAATAGGCCTAGTAGGCATTGTTATAGAAACATTATCAGAAAAAATAACATCTCAAAGAGAATACATTAAATAATATATTCTGTTACAGAAACTTTTTTTTAGCACCGTGTCTTACTACCCGTTTGGGTTGGAAGTTTATTTACTAATCACGCTAATGGTTTTATGGATTAGGAAGGTTATATTTAAATAAAGTGTTCCATCATTTGCTTGGAGGGAGAGTGGAAAACAGTTTAGGAAAATCACCCTTAGTACACCCGACTGAGATTCGAACTTCTATCTCCCCGTCATCAGCAGTCTAGTATACTGCGAGAGTAGCGCGTTAGACCACGCAGCCAACGAAGCGGGTAGCATATTATTTGTTCTGTGGATTTTCAACTCTTAACTTCCCATAACTATATTTAAAAAAATATATTTGTCTATAACTAAGAAAATATTAATTCTCTAAGATATTTTTTCAACTAAATGTGGTTTATATTTGACAGTCCTTCAACTATGTAATGATAATATATTTAGTATATCAAAGAGTTACGAATATATGAACAAAATAGTAAATGTACGTTTATGTAAAGTGCCCTCAAAGTCATTATCATGGAGAAATGATATGCACCATTTTGTTTGAAATGTTAAACAATGCCTAGATACAAGTTTTAATCAAAGTCATTGGATCCATTTTTGAGAAAGTTGATTTTTTTTCTCTTTTCAGCCGTAAACTACTATTAATTTGAGGGTTGGGTAGATGATTCCAAAAATCCCTCTGGGGAAGTTAATGAAAACTCTCTCTATAGGCCGTTCCACTTTTAAATTGCAGTACAGGTTCTTATGGACACTT
Source organism: Timema genevievae (assembly GCA_902155825.1). NCBI lineage: Eukaryota > Metazoa > Arthropoda > Insecta > Phasmatodea > Timematidae > Timema > Timema genevievae. Next base: position 32,009 of record CABFWO010005916.1, on the reverse strand, counting down.
ACCAACTCTTTCTAACTTATTGGTTTCCCTGTAAGGGCTGTCACTTTTCTACTCAGCGGAGTTGTCATTTTGTAGCTTACAAATGAACTTCGTTATTTCTATGAAATTAGCTTATTATATTATGTAACACTCACATGTGTCTATTTAAAGTAATATAAAATACAAAAACAAAATTTAAACAATTTATTTTTTTACAAAAATATTAAAATTAGAATTTTTGTCTTAGTTCCATGAGTTTCCAATTCATCACGTCACCGTCATAAGTCTCGTTCCAATTGTGTGGGAAACCCAATAATTTTATGTTGGTTCTAGTAATAGTCATTAATAATATCGTCTGCAAAGTCTGGAATTGATCTATTTTACACAAGGTTTAGGAAAAAAAACAAATATATCATACCTTTAGAAATATTCAAAGTAAAACATGAAAAAGTTGTTTTGTTAGGAACTCTGTTTCTTTTGATATTACACGAGAAAGAAACTATAAGAATAGTTAAGATTTATTTTTGAAAAAACAAACAAAATACAAATAAAAAATATATACTATTGGCTACGTGTACAACGTTTAGTCAATTTTAGATTTATATGTAGACCATTATATTTATTTGTTTGTTTAGCTCTAATTACACTTTGCCACTGATATTAATCAGGTCGGGGTTCAAATCCTGGCCGAATACACTGGCATGAGTTAAAACACCTTACCACACTCGGTAGCGCATATGCCAAAAGCGCTTGGAGTCTCAGTCCCGGGCTCTATTCCCGTTATGGTCAGTGGTAATTTATAGGGCCGATAAGCCCTTTTACAGATATTGCCGATGCCAATATTGCCGGTAGTCGATGCCGATTTAGTGTTTTTTTTCGTGCAATTTTACAAAAGTGTACAGTAACAATAATCAAAAACAACAAATTATCTGATTTGGCCACTTTTATACTTTTCATGATAGTAGTAGTTTGGTGAATAAAAGTTTAAATTAAAGTTTTAAACGTTAAAGTTGATTAGACATATTTTATTATTAGAACTACTGCATTGTTATAATAAACAAGAATGTACAGTACATAATTGCAAATAATTTAAAATGCACACATGATTACTGAACACATTTCTGTGCAGCTATGCCCTAGAGTACGCAATAGCACAATAATGATACGTTATCTTGGACGTATTCGTTGTTTTTGCTGTGTGAATAAGTTACGGTTACGTAAATAAAATATTGTTCAGTTAATTCAGACAACGGAAAAATATGGGGTATATAAAATATAAATAACTCAAATCCAAAACGAAAATTATTTAAATAGAAAGCAAAATGCTGTGCGGATGCGCGGGCCTCAGCTCGTACTGAAAGATGTAGGTAATATTTCATATTAGGTTGATATACAGCTTTTATTCAATTAGAATTACGTTACTAATAGCCATAACATGATTTAGTTTTAATTTTATATAAATTCACAGCAAGTAAAATTATACTGGCCCACCTAATATTGTTTTTGATAGTGTTCAACTTTGTTACTTGAGGAAATCCTTATCTTTAATAAATTTATCAAATATTTCATAGTTTGAAATAAGCATTAAGGTAAATAACATGGAATGGTTTATTTTGTTTAGAATGTTGGTTTTGCTGTTTATTATTTAAAAAATTCATACGCAGAGTTAAAGAATTTGTTTTTACATGCAAGAGACTGTATTTAAATACTTTTTTTGAAATATGAATTATATTTTCATGACATAAGAATATAAAAATATATCTATAGGTTTTGGATTATTGGCGTAAAATATCGACATGATCAAAAAACTACTATTCTTGGTCGATTGTGCCAATATCGGCCGATAGATCGGATCGGTTATAGGTATCGGCTAAGCCCTAGTAATTTACTATCGGTAAATAGTCGGATGGAAGACTGAATGTTGTGTTTTTCTTAGTATTAGGCTAGTTTGTAAGTCGTGTGTTGAAATAGTGCAAGTAAAATGCATTCAATATAATTTTTTTTAAATCTCTGGGGTTCTAATGCAATATAAGTGTTTAAAAATATTTGTGGCAATAATAAGGTCACCATGACGCCACTAATTTAATATCTTGTTATTTTGACGCCAGGATCTAGAAGACCGGCATCGAGCCAAATTGCGACAGTTACGTCCGTAGTTCGCTTGGCAGCTTGGGTGCATGTCTATCCATGATGTTATTCATCTTGCGACCAGTGGCATTTCTAGAGTCTAGACAGAAAAAATGGGGGAGGAGTACAAATTCCTGCGCGTACCGGTAATTAATTAAAATTCATATATAACATATAAATACAAAATACACGCCCTAGACATAAAATACGTAAACATTCATCTACACTTTGGTTTGAATATTTATAGCAATATTTTGAAACTCTATATTAGGAGTGTGTGAAGTCCACTTTTTCAATTCAAAGAGGGCTCAAATCGAACATATGAAATATTATCAAAGACGAATCTAAGTTTAAATATTATTTGTTAATTGTCTTATGCTTGAAAATATTATTGTATTGTGGTTATTTATATTTTTTTATACACTAAAATCACTAATAAAATATATTACTGTACAATAATTTTTATAATATTTAATTTTAATCTGATAAATAAAGTTATCAAAACACACAAATTAATTACTTCGGTTTTTTCATATGACTATTAATTTCTAATGATCAAACAGCCAATAATTCCATTAATTGAACAAAAATTTAATATTTTAGCTGAAAATATTGTTATTCAAAAGCTCCGTTCAAAACCTACTCTTTTTTTTTCGAGGTGAAGTCTAGAATGATAATTTGTTTCAAACCCAAGTTGAAGTTTCAGAGCTTCACACACACCTACCGTACACTTTTAATAAATCCTGCATAGGATCGCGAGCACTTAAAAAGCTGAATTCCACTCTTGTTAAGTACATAATTATGTTACTAATGGAAAATAAATATAAGGCAAATTGAAACGATAGAAGCATTCAGGATAGAGAAATGCTTGAAAAAACGACTTAATGAAACTACTACTTGATATTTATTTTATATACAAATAAAGGTAAAAACTAGTTTTCTAAAAGTCAGCTAAACGCTAGTTTATTTAGAAATTAATTCTACGTTTTCCAATATTAGCAAACTTCCAGACAACTTCCGTTTGATCTTGGACCAGTCGTTCACTTAGCTCTATATCAATTGACAATACATATATCAAGGCTACAAAGTCTTTTATACTCGTCAATGTCTATCTTTAAGTAAGTTTTAACCCTTTTCATGGCTGAAAACTTCTTTCACAAGCTGCTGAAGATACAGGTAACGCTAATAAGAGAGAGGACGTATGCAGAGGTTAGGAAAAACTACGTCTTTTTTTTTTTAGTTCTTTAAAAAGGTATTTTAGGGATTTTTTTTATTGAAAAAGGTGTTCTTAGCTAAACATACTTCGTAATGAAGCTTATACAAGTTCGGGAAAAATCCTTTATATTTTTTAGCAAACAATTTCTTGTAGTAACATATCATTTCTAGGTGGACAAGCACTTATTGCACCATTTACAAAGTCATTCTTAGTGAATCTACATTCCAATTCACCAACCATATTGTCAATGATTTCAAATATATTATGTTTACATTTTTCCACTATGGGTGAGCTATGCCCCCTTGTTTTTCCTGGTAAGGCTGATGTTATAATGAATAATTATAATTATCCATCAATTTGTGATGTGGTTCTGTTTCCCTAGATTTTGATTCGTATGGTATATCATAGTCTTTTGCTTTTTCACAGGATACCATCCATATAAAATGAAAGTATTCGTCAGATCGCTTTTCTTTCAGTGTAGTTATTACTGCGTTTACTACTCTTTGAGCTGCCCCAAAATCTGCAAATTTTTCTTGAAGTAGTATGGATACCCCATTTGCTAGTTCCAAAATCCCTGAAAATATTTTCATAGCAAACACAATATTGAATTTACAAAACAGCTTAGATTTTGACAAATCTGCCAATGCTGTAAGAGTTGAAGCAAAACTTTTACAAAGTAAATAACTTCCTTGTATTTGCATACCCTACGTGTATAACTTTGATGAGGTATTTCAACTGCTTGCTCTCCGGGATAAAGATTCTTTTGAGTGTCAATACATCAGAAGTTTATTGATGACACAAAACAGACACAAATTGAAAGGCATAACTAGCCTCTAATAAACCAAATGTGTCACCAACAATGTCCACTCTTGAGGATAAATCTACCAAAACTAAATTTAAACTATGTGCATTACAATGCAAACTAAAAGATTATCAACAATTTGTATAAATTAATTTTTGGCTCCATTAATGCAGCCTAACATCACGGATGCACCATCATACGACTGTGCAACACATTTTTAGGATTCAATCTTACATTAACAAGGTGCTCGTTAACTCTATTTGCCAATGACTTTGAATCTAGTTCTGATAAATGAACAAAACCAATAAAATTTTCTTCTATATCAGTTTGTGCTATATATCTAATAAACAAATGTCTGATCTACTTTGCTTACATTCCTTGCTTCTTCTTGACGTAAATGTTCAACAAATTTAATTTCGTGCAATGGCTCACAGCATTTAAAATTCAAAAGTAGTCACAAAACAACCAATCTAAAAATTGAAACCAAATACAAGGAAGGTAAATGATAAATATACTCCATGTCCCACTATATAATTAGAGGGTTGAGTGTATGAGTAGAGCAATTGTTATCTATACTCTATGTTCCCAATATCTATATAGGTTTGATTGAATAGGGAAGGTAATTGTTATCTGTATTCCTGCCTCCCACTATCTATATAGGGTTAAGGTAACAAGGAAGGTAATTGTCATCAATATTTATGGTTCCCCCTATCTATAGAAGGTTGAGTGAATAAGGAAGTTAATTGTTAACTGTACTACTGGCTCCTACTATCTATATAGAGTTGGTGTAACAAGGAAGGTAATTGTTATCTGTATTTCTGAATACCACTATCTATATAGTGTTGGTGTGACAAGGAAGGTAATTGTTATCTGTATTTCTGAATACCACTATCTATATAGAGTTGGTGTGACAAGGAAGGTAATTGTTATCTGTATTTCTGAATACCACTATCTATATAGAGTTGGTGTGACAAGGAAGGTAATTGCTATCTGTATTTCTGAATACCACTATCTCTATAGTGTTGGTGTGACAAGGAAGGTAATTGTTATCTGTATTTCTGAATACCACTATCTATATAGAGTTGGTGTGACAAGGAAGGTAATTGTTATGTGTATTTCTGAATACCACTATCTATATAGAGTTGGTGTGACAAGGAAGATAATTGTTATGTGTATTTCTGAATACCACTATCTATATAGAGTTGGTGTGACAAGGAAGGTAATTGTTATGTGTATTTCTGAATACCACTATCTATATAGAGTTGGTGTGACAAGGAAGATAATTGTTATGTGTATTTCTGAATACCACTATCTATGTAGAGTTTAGGTGGCAAGAAAGGTAATATACCATACTATACTATACTATACTATACTATACTATACTATACTACCTGTTACCACGATCAAAGTAGGGTTGAGTAAGAAAGGAAGGTAAGTGCTATTTATACTCCTTATTCCCACTGTGTCAATAGTATTGAGAAGGCAAGTAAAGTAATAGTTTTTTGTCCGAGAGAAATAATATTATTGAATCAATTGTTTAGTTTGTAAGGTTTTTATTATTAAATATTAAACATCTTCACTAAAACATGAATAAGACATGAGAATACAGAGGAAAATAATAGTTAACACCAGCCCCGAAGGGCTCTCGAAAACAAAACGACATAGTTAGAACAAAAGGCAGTTTTAAATGATATTGGCGCCCTGGCGGGCTGATAATTACCTTCAACAGGTTAGGGGTGGGAAAATTATACAAAAACCCACCCCATAGCTCATAATGGGTCGCTTGACCTTAAAATTATATACATAGTACACATGAGGAGGAGAGGGGGGGGGGGGTAGGAAACAACAGAAAGAAGAAAAGCATATAGGGGAGGCGGGGTCGGTCATGAAAAAATTAATAATACACCACCAGGACTACGATGATAATGAATCAATTATTTTTTATTATTTCACGCTTAAGCTAATTTTAAGTCTTTTCTATGTGCGTCCTCTATATTCTAGTGGTCATATAGTCTAGTTCCTGACTAAATATCCATTAATTCTGGGTTTGATCCCCGGTACTTACAAAATTTATTTGTAAAGCAGTGGGTCTAAGACGAGATTAAACTCAGCCTCGTGAGGACCAATGAGGAGTCACTTGAATTTTAAAAAGTAGCATCTTCGGTTTAGAAAACCGAGACTAAGATCAGCAGGTCTCGTTGTGCTGACCGCAAGACATCCTCTATCCACAACTGTTGGCACTATAATCGCTAAGGGCGGCGGCCGCTCGGTCGGTATGGCTCGTTGACGGGCTAACGCCATGGATTTTTTTTTGTCTTATATTTCTATTAATGTTGCAAACAGTTTCACATATAAGTAGTTTTTCAATTACACTCAAAATAAATGGTAAAATTGCGAACTCACATTAAAATGAATCACTTTGACGTTATAGTTTTTTAAAACATATCACACATATACGCGTTTAAAACAAATAGTATGAATCAAACAAAAATTATCTTACTCTTGAGACTCTTTAGATTTAGAAACTATTTTAAAATTCAATTAAATTCATTTTGTTACTAATCTTGATATTCACATTGCGTTGCTTAGTTACCCTTCGGTATACTTGGTTTAATTAGGGGTTGTGAGACGTTAAAATAATTCATCTTAAATCAAGTGTGATGAAGTGTCCTTTAAATCATGACGCTCTTTAACATAGAGTCTTAATAGGGAGTTGAGTAAATCAATTGACGAGAGGATTAGATAATGTTCTCTAACAATTCTATATTACTCACCGATCAAACAATTGGATTCTCCGTTTATTTGACCTTGGCAAAAATATGTTCAAAGAATTTGTATGACGTCGGAGAGTGTGATTTATGTTGACTGTATAATTGATTGATGAGATCAGCTGCAAGGTTATCAACAAACCGGCAGAGATAGTTGAACCGGTTCTATCCGGTAAAGTTTGGGTTAGCTCTAAGTGTCTGGGTCACAGACAAGGACATACCAGATCCTCAGCCTTAACGGAAGTTTCGCTTCACTCCTTGAACCAGGTTGAGTACATCAACACTGGGGTTCGCTAGTGTCAATGATCAGTGATAAAAACACTTATAAATGTGCAGTTGTTAAACGACTCACTTTTAACACGTTCACCATAAAGGGAACATTGTAATCATAATGAACAGTCCGCGTTAGCTCTTTGTGAGGTAGGATTGTGTGAAGAGGGGGTTGAACATAGTTATGTGGAAGCTGGTCGATTGGCTCGAGATGGATATTTGTGTCCTCTCTCTGGAGAAACCATGTTTAAAATGAGCTTTTTTTTTTAATGCCCCTTGATGGCACCTAGCTATACTCATGTTGAAGGACTCAAGCTCTCCTACGAAGCGCATTTATTTTAACCTGGAGGCTAGAGGTCTGGTGTATACCTGATCTGTGGGCCAGGCTTGAGTCTATTTGAGCTGATGAAACACTATTGATATACGCAAGCCCTGAACTGCATAACTGTTCGATGTTTTTACATGATTAGTAACCAATTGTACAGAGATAGTATCTCGTACTACTATGTGAGCAAACACACCCTATTTCATGCTTTATTTTTTACATCCATGACTGTTTTCAGCTTGTGACCTGGGTCAGTTTTTTTATTCAAGCCATATATTTTCCACTACCGGCTGGTTAGGCCTGTCGTAGCTTCATATGCCTTATAATCTAACTTAAGATTAGGATAGACAAACCATCTGGTCACCAGCCGTTAATTTATCAATGTGAAAGGATAAACCCACATTTCACCAATGATTTTTTTTTCCGTGTCGGGATTCGAACCCGGGACCCACTCAGTAGGCGCTACCGACTGAGCTAAGGTGTTGAATTCCAAAGTTCATGCTAATTACATTAATAAAATGTTAAAAGAGAATTATGAAATTGCTATTTTCAATCATATATTTTTAAGCAAACATTTGCACTGTTATAAAAGTACAACTTGTGTACAAAATAATAATAATATAATAATAAAGATATTACTGCACTACAAACCAACCTAGGCTTTTTATAAACGATATTTGACTAAAAGATACAAATAGCCATACTTCGCATAACCTTGGAATTTAGAACGCCGTAAAATAACGCGTAAAGAAGAATTGGCAAAAGGCCACGCATGGGTCGAAGGACAAATATTGATCTATGAGTATTGTTGTAATAGCATAGCTCAACAAGTCGCAGATAACACTGTTCAGTGGAATGGTCAGGTATTAACTGAGGAAGAAGCGTATGAAGACAAAAATGTAAGGCCAGCCTTTGCAAAGTTCTGGAAGCCCACATAGCTAACATTATGTCTCGCTACATTGAATCACTCTAAATATATAGCTTAATTCTATGCGCAAGACAAATTACACTCCTACTTCCTCTCCATCACCCTTATTTTAATATTGATGGATACATCCCCCTTCCTGGTTCAAGTTTGGGTATGTACTGACCCTAAGTTAACATTCACAGGATAATAATATAGGTAGCCCCCTTTCACAAGGATGTATTTTAATTTATCGGGATCTACAACAATACGTAAAAATACATTATTAATAAATCAAATTAAAATACACATTAATTGTTTATTACTGTTTAGTTGACTTTTGGTTGTAAAAATCTAGGCTAATATTGATAGAAAGATATCAATCTTAAAATATTTTTTTAATTTCCATTAGTAGTACAATCACGTTAACAAATCAATTCAACGAAAAACAATCATTTTAATCAAACCAATAAAACAAACCTATCCATCAAACCAGAGCTATCAGATAATGATGACAAGGGGAAATTCCCAGATATTGTATTATAAGGAGCTATTTATAGAATTTATTCATAATACAAGTAGATACATACTTAATAGCAATGGTTTGGAATTTAAAACTAAAAGCTTTAAGGGCATTTTAGGCACTTGCAGGCACATTAAATGTAGTGTAAGAATTATTATGTCCCTTACCCAGTTAAAGTTCGATGTATTAACGTTGTAATATTATATAATAACTTATTATATAACTCAATGATCAGCTCACGTTATGTTTGGTTCATGAGTGGCAACTATTAATTTTGACGCCAAGGCGATATAATTTTTGGCTTTATTTTCCAATCACTTTTAATATAATGAATTTAAACAGACTAGCCTGTTTTAAAACACTTGGCTAAGCTTATATTTTATTTTCCGTGAAGATTTGCCACATGGGTTAGAGGTATTGTTGACGCACACCAACATTTCGATGAATTATTACAAGGAATTATGGGTAAGCCATGGCTCACCTATAGTGTGGTATCATATGTTTTCACAATAGATTTTCATTCTAAGTTTGATTTTATTATTGTAATATATAGTAATTAATATGTAGATTTGATGATTTTTTTTTCCAATATGGCATCCAACAAGGGCACAGTATTTTATGTTCGTTTGTTTTTTATGTTTCTTGTCAATCTAGGAGGAGGATTTTTAACTCAAAGCATTTGAATCTCAACCTAAAAAAAATTAAGAAAGTGCATGTGGTCTGTTATTGTCTATTTCCGTATTTTATTTATCTTGAAACTTATTTTACTACACATCTTTCGACTTTTACGAACTAATGACGCTTCTGTTATACTTTTTTTATCTTATATTGTTTTGGTTTTTATATGAATGGTACATGGATACTTTCTTTTGAATAATAGTCGTTGATACGTATAATTTGACAGCATGATGAACTGCATAATGTGTTTAAAGGGAAATAACTTACGTACAAAACCTGACAAAGATGTTCTACTAAAACTTAAATACTGTGCTAATTGGCGTGCAATTTATATGGAATTTCAATTTGTGAAAGAATCACACAACAATCTGAAGAAGACTTTCTGCTAAAAACAGTGTACCACAGTGCATTTAATAAAGATATCACTCATACTCAAAAATTGTAAATAGCAGAGAAGAGATACTTGACTTCAGCCCTTTTTCCTGCAAAAAGGGGTCGTCATCAACTTCCTTAAGTTGTAAAAATAAGAGTGAAATATGTAGAACTAGAAGTTTTGTATTACCTATCAGAAATAGCACTGTGTTTTTAAGTGTGAAGAGACCAATGCAGAAGAACTTTCCTTTGTATCAAAAAAAGGAATTAAATAATAATTAAATGAAAATCCCGATAAAATACATAGACCTATGTAAGATAGACATAAAATAGTTATAACACAGAAAATATAAATACTAAATACAAATAGATTTCATTAGATCACACAGAATTAACTTCTGTGATCCAATACAATTTGCCAGTTAACAATTTAATGGTGAGAGAAATATATCCCATAGTTACTTTAGGGCCTACATCCATTACTGTTTCTAGCCTATTATGGCCTGGGTCAGTTTTTTATTAAAGCCATATATTTTACACTGCCGGTTTGCTAGGGCTGTCGTAGCTTCATATGCCTTATAATATAACTTAAGACTAGGATATTCACAACATCCAGTCCCCGGCTGTTAATTTATCACTCTGAAAGGGTAAACCCACATTTCACAAATGATAAACTTTCAGCCATATTTGGAATCGAACCCAGGACCCTATTCTCAATAGACAGACCTGCTATAAACTGAGATAAGGTGTTAGAAATATATTACATAATAACAAGTAATAGATCACATAACCTACCTAAAATAGATGTTAAAATGATTTAAGGAAATAATATTTTCAATTGCGAAAACTAGACTAGTGTATTTTTAATCTAAAAAGAGATCTTCAGACTACTGATTCACATATAAGGTAGATTCGTTATGCTAATATTAATTTGGTTCAGAAAATATCACCAATAAATATTATCATCTTATACTTAAAAAATGGATGTATTTCAGAAATAAAGTGAGGTCAGGTTTCGTCGAGAAGAGGTGTATTTTTTTTAGATCATCATTAGGTCATCAATCTTGCGATTGGTTTGCAACAGCTCTCCACTTTTTGCCTATCCTGGGTCAATTATTTCTTTACATCTTTGTACCTTCTTCTAACAACATCGTCTCGCTCGCTATATGATTCATGTAATCTAATCTTGTTCTACCTCTTGAATTTCTCCCTTCCACATCTATAATAATAATTATCTTGGTCAAACTATCGTTTCTCAGTATATGTCCTACCATGTTAACTCTTCTTTGCTGCATACCTTTCCAAAATTCCTTTTCATGATTTGCTTTTCTCAGCACTTTTCTATTAGATAACATCTTTCCATTCATGATCTTTTCAACATTCTTTTGTAGCACCACGTTTCAATGCTTCTAATCTTTTCCTTTTACTTGCGTCAATGGGATAATTTTGTGTATAAGTAGGTTATGTTAAATTGAAGACAGGTAAGTTTGTATATAATGTTATTCTATTTTGCTTTGAGGCATATTAAATTATGTCATTTTCTGTAAGTAGACGTGAGCTGCGTTAATGTGAACCAAGAAGAAAAATTATGCTACGTTATTTTGAATAAATGTTGGTTATTTCCAGTTATATAATGAATATTGTGTGCTATAATATTTGAAATATGAGTTCATGTTCTACCAATTTTGTTTGATTAGTCAGGCTACGATTAATATACGTGGGAAATGAAGAAATTAAGTTGCGGTTGAATCTCTCAGGATCTTCAGAATCCGACTAGGCTATTACTTTATGTTTAATTTGAGTAGAGACGTGAACGCTCCCAAAATAACATATTTAGTTTGCCTCTCTTTATATCGTGTGGATTCGTCCTTGAAGTTACACATCTTCCCCTTCAGATGAACTGCCCCATGTGGCAACTGAATGAACTAGTATAGTTTTATCAATAGTGGAAATATGAATGGTTGTCATGACAACGCGTCCCGGGGATGGCTCATTGATCCAGCCGGCAAAGATGCTTGCTTACCCCTGGCCTTGACCATGGCACTACTTCTTTCTTCTTAAGGACAATCTGTTCATAGTTCAGGGATATTGTTTTGACAGTTCTTTGAGGTTTTGTTTCTTAGAGTATTCTTCTACAAACACTTCCCTGACCTAGACGTCGTTAGCGGCAGAGCTCGAGATTGCACACTCTAAACAAACAAAACAAAGTTTCATCTCTTAACAGACGTTTATTGTTTCTATCTTTATCAGTAACACACTAGAATAAATGTGTTTATAATTTTCCTCTATGGGTGTCATTCTATTAGCACCTTTGAGAATTGATGACATCCAGTCAACCAACATTTTCCTTTTGACGTATTATCCCAATCAATATATTTCTGTAAAGGCTAAAATAAGCTTTGACCGTGCCAAGGACAGTTCTCCTTTCATAACTAGATATGGTTTGGCCTTCTTTCTTACTCGACCACCGTTATAATAAATATGGTTAAGATCAGTTGGTTCAAAAAGAAAATTTGTGTTAAACACTGTTTTTGGGGGGAACTGTTTTATCGAGCGATGATAAAACTTGGTTTAGAGGTTACTTCATACACAGATATTTCTTTATAGCAACCACTAAGATCAAATTAAATATAAAAGATCAGAAATTTAATATTTTGGTTTTCAACTTACTTAATCTATGGCATTTAGGAACCTGAAATTTCATTGCCACACTTACAAAAGTACGCCATCTATTACTATCTTGAACTAGTTCTATACAGTCCACCTCATTACAACTTATCTCTTTCAGGTACATTCTAATGTTATCCCCCCATCTGCGTCTGGGCATAGAGAAATGTGTTATCTCTTTCTCTATGGTCTGGGTCTTCCCAATGGAGGCGAGAACTTTANGAGGTCAATATATACTCTCGAGCCGTTAATCTTAGTTTAATAGATCGGGGCCGCTACTTCTTGATTAAAGTAGTTCCTCAATTCATCCTCAAGAAGCGGAGTTGACCCCTTTCCAAGCCTTCATAGAAAAATTTGGAAGCACCGGGGATAGAATCTCTGGTAATGCCATTTATACAAACATAAATTAAATAAACTTAGCACTAAGCTATATTATAAAAAATATAAGATTTGAAAGTTTGATTATAACTGCAATACCTATATATATATATATAGGCTATATAAGGCGTCAAGCTCACAATAGACTATATTGCCGATAACAGAGAGATCGGGTTAGGAATCCTGATCAGTTATATCGGGGGTAGTTTTCCCTAAATGGTTTTTCACTCTCCCTACAAGCAAATACTGGTTCACTTCCTTTAAATTCAACCTTCCTCATCCCCAACTCATTAGTGTATATTAGTACATATGCGAAAAGCTTGAACAGGTAGTAAGACGTGGTGCTAAAAAAAATAGTTAACTGGTCACTAACTAAAAATATAATTTAAGATGTATGAAGAAACAAGTTTTTCATTGTGTGGGCCGGGCTATGATTATTTATTTAATTTTTATCTATCCCGACATCTAGAGGGTAGTTCGTGACCTAAATCTCCTTACATATTTTTGTCTACATCATCTATTATACCGTATCCAATTTTTAAACAATAATTAAATGATGTAATTTGCACCTAATCTAACTGCCCTTATAGTCCTACTAGTTGGTCCACCCCGGGTATTTACGTACCCGGTACTCTCCACCGCTGACTGTCCCGCTGACCTGTGGATCTAATAGTCCCCAGAGTCAGCGAAAGCTCCAGCGATGGCGAGCACCCCCCTATCCACCACCTGTGTAGGCGCCCTATCGGAGATTTCGCTCCGTCTACTTCCAGTCTAAGCCACCACCTGTCTGGACCTTAAACTAACTTAGCCTAAATATAAAGAAAATAAATACTAAAAGCTAACTTAACCTAATTTACAAGTTATTTCCTCCCCGCGGCTGCAGCTTCTTCTGATGTTATTCCCGGTCGTATCTTAGTGTTAGCCGGGTTAGTGTAGAGATGAAAAGCAAAATAGCGCGAGGCTTCTGGTCTTATATTTTTCCTTTTTTATAAATGAATTACTATGATTAATAACCAGCCCCGTGGTGTTGTGGTCAGTATGCCCAGCTACGAACCTAAGAGTCCCGGGCTCTGTTCCCGGCTGGTTACGTTGGGTATTTTTCTCGAACGGTCACCAGGGTTTGGTTAATTAGGCTTATGTTAGGTTAATACTTACAACGACTCCACAACCTCATAATAACTATCATCACATCATCTCATTACGGGTACGACGTGTAGACAGCCTCCTCTGGTGTACCCTGAGTAACGTTTTGTGCCACCAGAAGGGCTAATAGTCTACACATAACGCGACCGAATTTGGATGTCATATCTCTCCCGGTCATATGTGCCATACGATAAAAAAAAATATTAATACAAATTCTAAAATATGTACATCCCTAGACAATGCATATGAGTGAAAACAGATTTTAAATTCATTAAATGGTTTTTGTCACGATCTTTTATTTTGCAACTATGCTACGCCAAGTGTTTTTCAGCCCATTGTCTCCCCATTGACAGGAATGTGCTGAGGGAAGAGAACAGCTCAATTCACCTGTCCCCGTCCAAGAGTCGTATTTCCTCCGAGACTTGCAGTAAGATTACCTCTGCTGGGTCGTGTTTACAAACCACGGAGGGACTATTGTCTGACGACAGTCTCGTCTTCTAGCAGGCATGTTACCTGGAGCTCATTGGCTGGTGTCACATGGCAACCACTGGTCTATCTTCATGCGCTTCAATGTAGGGATGGACAAACAACCTGTACCGGGTGAGAAGCAAACCAATCCAGTGGTGGAACCAAGAAGGAGGGGGGCAATGATGGCTAACCACTGGTCTATGGTAATGTGCTTCTAAGCAGGGATGGACAAACAACCTGTACCGGGTGAGAAGCAAACCAATCCAGTGGTGGATCCAAGGAGGAGTGGGGCGATGATGACAATCCCCCACCCTCTGCATAGAAAATAGTTTTTTCTTAGCACCCCGTTTTATTACCTGTTCCGGTTATATACGTATGTATTAATTACATTAATGGATTAGGAATTAGGAAGGCTTAGTTTTAGAGTAAATGCACCCACGTTTTCGTGGAGGGAGAGTGGAGAACCATTAAGAGAAAACCATCCTCAGTGCACAAGACTGGGATTGAATCCCGATCTCCCTCAGTCTATTCCAACACGAGATTAGCGTGTTAGACCACGCGGCCATCGAAGCGGTTTAGAAAATAGTTAAAATATTGAAACAAATTCATTAATGATGTAAATAATGATTAACACCCCCTCGACCTATCTTATAAATGACCTAATCAATAACTCTTTCAACTTATCTCAAACCCACTTTGGTGGCCGCATGATCTAAGGCGCTACTCTCACAGTAGACTAGACTGTGGATGACGGGGAAATCGAGGTTCAAGTTTCGGTCTGGTGTACTGAGGGTAATTTTTTCAAAATGGTCTTCCCCCCTCTCTCCCCGTTAGTGCGGGTACACTTCCTAAAAATATAACTTTCCTCATAACTAACTCACTAGCGTAATTAGTACATAAGCGAATAAGCCGAACGGGTAGTTTGACGCTTAAAAAGAAAACTTAGCTCGAACGTGCTGAAAAGCAATTGGCTTGAAACTAAAACGCTACAGTAACTAGATTACTAAGTTTAGTATGATAACAAATTATTTATATTAAAATACATATTTTTTCGGTTAATACTAAAACAATTTAGGTCCATGTTCATCTTTATTACTTTTATTGTGATTTGTGACAGTATGTTTTTTGTATTAAAATCCCAAACTTGTTAATCAAAATTGTGTTTTTTCTTACAAGTCCTCTTTTTACTATTATAATGTTTAATAAATTTTTTTTATAAGCTAGCAATAATAATACTGTTAAAATTATTACAAATTAAAATCTTCATTATTTAAAACTATTAAATTCAAACTTCAGCGTTTTTTTTAGCACCCCGTCTTACTATCCGCTCGAGTTGTGCTTATGTACTAATTACGCCAATGGTTTTAGGGATTAGAAAGGTTATAGTTGGAGGATGTGTACCCTCATTTGCATGTAAGGAGAGTGGAAAACCATTTTGGAAAAGCCACCCTTAGTACACCCGACCGAGATTCGAACCTCGATCTCCCCCTCATCGGTGGTCTAGTCTTTAGAGTAGTAGATGCAGCCACAGTAGCGGGTTTTTAGCCTTATTAAATCCAATCTCCCCCCCCTCATCAACAGGCCTTGGGTCCGCCCTTGAGCATATCATCATAATTATACAAGATCACGCACTGTATGGTCAAAGATACCCTCTAATTGTTTTGCAAAATATACAAAATAGATTGTTTTCTACCACTTCGTGACCATTGGAATAGAGAAAGTATTGTAATCGACCAAAAAAAAATTGAATTTGAGATATTGATTTGTGTCGACTTTTCATGATTCCCTGGAAAAAAAAAGTTGATTTCCCAATGCCGTCTGACTGTCCATTTGTCTGTCTTTCTGTCTGTCTGCCTGTATCTTAGCCTGGAGACGAAACACTTTCACTGATCGCCGAGGTCGGATTAAACTTTTTATCTAGAATTTTCATTAAGCTCCTTAAAGGGGTTTTATGGAATTAAACATCAAACCCTGAAATCAAGGGAAGCCTACTCAAGGGTGAACAAACTATTTTCTCAAGATTGCCCTAAACAATTTTAATTAAAATTCGTATACAGGCATTATTTAATATTTCAAATAAAATGGTGCATTTAATTCATCCATGAAAATAACTTTGACCCTAGGGTAAAATTTCCAATTCAGATCATATCTCTCTGACTCTTTGAGATACGGAACAATGTATCATTGTAAAGTTGTAGGATTATTAGAGTCAAGCAGCCTTTATTTGAAATAATATTTTGTAAAATCAATATTTTCCTAGCTATGAGCATATATATTAAAGCATATATAGATCCTTGGGAAATTAGGAGTTTAAAATGCACAGAACAGTTAAAATGTTTCTGTAATGTTTTATTGCTCTTTGCAAGGCCGTAGCCAGCCAATAATTTCAGGGGGGGTTTGGTGGACCCATCCCCCAATTGACGGAGGCTAGAAAAAATTCTTAATAATAAACACCTCTGGAAGCTCTCTGAAGTGCTTTTTATGGTAACACAGCCCCCTAATTTGTACTTGTACCTTAATTTTAATATTGTTTGAACCATAAGTAAAACCATATATATTCTGTTCATAAAATTTCGGGGGGGG
>CABFWO010005915.1:28051-40877 GCA_902155825.1 Timema genevievae | reverse complement strand
GATAAAACCACTTAAATTTAGAAAGTGCGCATTAAAGCCCACTACAAATACAATAATTAGATAAGTTTCGACAAGTCATTAACAACGTAATCAAGATTTATCTAAGTTAGCCTATTTTACTGCTGATAGCATACAAACCCACCAGTTCTTGGAAAGGATTGATCGATATGCTTATTACTGCAAGACTGTGCATTAAATCCACAGCCAACAGGTTCAAAATTTAATGCAAACCAACAAGTTCTTGGAAAGGATTGATCGATGCATAGATGACTGCTGGATCGCGCATTAATTCCACAGCCAATTGGATCAACATGTAATGAATGCAACCAGCGATAAGTTTGCCATTAGTGACGTCATGACCAGAGGAAACTATTGCGGCTAAACATACTATTTCTAGTGATAAACGTATGCTCGTGTGGAATGTATTAAGTAAAATTACTTCACACCCACATAGTGGATTTTTCCCTCATGATTGGGGAGGGTTGATTCCCTATGCTTCTTTCATTCACATCAAAAATTCTTGCTGCATCCCAACCAGCACACATTAGTAAAAGACTATACCTTTTTGAAGTGGTTCCAAACTCTACCTTTTTAAATGGTGAATTATTATAATATATATAGATATAATAGTATTTTATTTTAATATAAGATGAAAACTTTTATTTACCACCAAAACAATTTAAATAATATTTTGTCAATAAAGTGCAGAGATGGTCGTCTTGAATTTTTTGTGAGGCCAACAGTCTAGGGGTATTAAGTCTATATATTTATCTCTGTTCATCATGGCAATCGAAAAATGCTATATTGATATTTATTTTATAGGGATATTAAACGTAGAATTTCTATATACATCCATCATAAACTTTCATCAGACATACAACTTAACAATAAAAGAGGGGTGACCTGGTGGTCTAGGGATAAGGTGTCGGACTTCTGTGCTGAGGGTCCGGGGTTCAATCCTCGGTCCCAGCACAGATTTATCTGAATGCCAAACCCTTCCTTCACCTCTGACAANGATTTATCTGAATGCCAAACCCTTCCTTCACCTCTGACAAGATGTGTATTAATCACAACTTGTGAATGTGAGGAATGCCAGGCCTCCACCGTGGTTCAGATCCCACGTTAAACTGTAGGTCCTCCATTTCATCTCACAATCACCCTACCAAACACATTAGCGTAAGTGCGTATAATCCGAACGGGTAGTAAGACGCGGTGCTAATAATAATAATAATAATAATAATAATAACAATAAAAGAGTAAATATTATAGGAGTTTTGGCGGATCTTCAAAAACTTAATCTTTGATTGGAAAAGAAATACAGTAAATCCTCGCTAATCTGGATTAATTGGGGGGGAGGATAGGTCTTATAGATTAAACGATAATACTGATTAGTGAAGCAAATATGGCCCTAAAATACCAAAAAACTTAAAACACAATAAATAGAAAATGTAATGCTCTATATATACGCTTTGCTCAGTGCGTTTTCTTTGCAAGTGGATGTAAACTAATGTAACTCCAGCGTTGTTTTGAAATTTAAAAAATGTGTGTAAAATGTGCAAAATTTACCTAAAATCAAAAGATCTAGCTATATCTAAGGTATAACCGGTGGAGATACGACAAAAAGTAATAGGACCAAACTTGTGGATCTCGCCAAATCCGTGGCTGCTGGTGCAATAAGTTTTTTGATATATCTTACAGTTTAGCCACAAGATACCTTCAAAGAAAGGTCCGCACCGACTTTAAAGTTGCTCCGACATTTTGAATTTTTTTTTGGAGGTTAACTTTTTTTTTTTAACTTTTTGGAATTTTCCCGTCGGTTACAGGCTAGGAGCTATAAGTTTTCCAAATTTCAAGTTTCTATCTCTTCTGGAAATGGGTAAACATTAATGTCAGTGAGTGAGTCAGCCATGTGGCTTTATAGTAGTATAATTATAGCATCGCGTCTTACTACCCATTCGGGTTGTTTATGTACTAATCACGCTAATGAGCTAGGGATGATGAAAGTTGAATTTAGAGAAAGTGTACCCTAATTTGCGTGGTGAGAAAGCGGGAAACCATTGAGGGAAAACCACTCTCATCAGACACACATTTAGGATCAAACCTCGACCTTCCCGTCATCGGTAGTCTAGTCTACTGCGAGAGTAACGCCTTGGACTATGCGGTCACCGAAATGGGTCTATTTATTTCTCTCTCTCTTTTTAATTTTTTTCTTTATTTCTCTACATCTCTCTCTTCTATACGCACACACTGTTCCGAACGGGTAGTATGACGCGACCCACTTCGGTGGTAGCATGGTCTAAGTCGTCACTCTCTCGATAGACTATACTGCCGATGATGGAGAGATCGGGGGTTTCGAATCCTGGTCGGTTGTACTTAAGATGTTTTTTTTCCACTCTCCCTGCACGAAAATGTGGGTACGCTTCCTCTACATTAGACCTTCCTCATCCCTGACTCATTGTAATTAGTACATAATATGTGTAAGAGATAGGAAGAAGTGGTACTTAAATAAAAATAATAACAAAAAAACTCTTTGTCAGCCACTCTAACCACGAGACCCTGTTCCATTTGTGACCTTGAATGACCTTCACTTGCGCAGCCAGGATTCGTTTGTGGGTAGGGAATTTTACCGACAAATTAAGCGGGATCAATTGATTCCCCCCCTCCCCCCCGCGGGAAAATTTGAAAGTTTAAGTAGTGCAAAAATGCAAATGCATCAAAAGAAATACAACAGTATCCAAAATAATTTAAAAATTTTAAAAATTGTCATAATTCTGTAAATTATTATGACTATTAAGTTTTTTATGAACACATTTTTTTTATCCATGCATCCATGCTAGAATTTACAAACAGGCAAGTTTCAATAAATTGTATTTTGGAAATTTGATTTATAAAATTATTTTATGAGCTAAAATTTGAAAATTCATATAAGCAACTTGTTACTAACTCTTAACTCACAAAATCACTTTTGAAATAGTTCACGTTAGTCTTTTGTTAATTTTCCTTGGCTTCATAGAAAGTTCATTAAGAACTTCATCCTTCGTAACTGACACCTCTGGATGTATGTACATTTTGTAAAGTTCCTTATGTATTATCTCGACAGCTTTAGGGACGAGAAATAGGTTGTTGGGTAGTGTGACCTGGGGNTTTATTTCTCTTTTTGACGTTGTTGACATTGTTTTGCTTACTGTGTGTGGTTTGAAGTAAAAATGTCACGCCTTTAGTTATTTTGATTGTGTAAGAATGTGTGCTTGTTATTGAGCGCTTAACCCAACCCCCTTTCGTTCCTGCGATGCTACAATCCCCCCCCCCCCCTCCCTCTTGGTTGCACCAGTGATGGCCTTGAATCAATAGCATTGGCAAAGAACAAAGCATCGGAACAAACTCGCAGACTGACGAGATTTTCCAGGCATTAGCAAAGCACGTTCAAACAAACGCACACAAATGCAGAGAGAGGAAGCTAAAACTGTCGTGACAAGACAATCGGCACGGACAGGTCAACAATGGACGCGCTCACCCGGCGGACCATAGACTTGTTACTTCTAGACTGCGCATGACGATACGCAATAGACTATATAGTCGGATTATGGTAGAAATAACAGGATTTTTTTTTTTTCCGGTCAACATTAATTATCTTTTAAATTATTATTTTATCGGTATTTATATTTTATTATTTAACGTGAACCGACTGATTATATCAGCACATGAGAATTTCTATGAGCGAGAGTGAAAGAGCCCACCAATTGTGCCGGGAAAGGTATTTTCACATACCTTCCAGGGTTATTTTACACCTTCACAATCCACATGAGACCAACGTCTTTACTTCCCCATCCGAAGGAAGTTGTGCTACGGATTTTTTTTTATCTCTCAAGAAAAATCCGTTGACCTCGGCTGGGTTTGAACCCACGAACATCGGATCCTGAGGCGAATATTTTACCCCCAGACCATCGAGGTCTACTTTATTGGTATTGATTCTCTCTTTAGTCCGACACCTTAACTCAATCGGTAGCGGGATTCCCTACTGAATTAAGAGCACTTAGTTTGATTCCCGTTATCGCCGAAAGATTTATAATGGGTGAAAGCATGTGTTCTCACTTTCACTGTGATGAATTAAGGACCGGTTACGCGAAGCCGCACTGCACCGGCGCGGACAAATCGTCGAGAGAACATTGCTCCGCGGTACTGACCATGTAGCCACCTACAGTAGACCCATGGCTTCTTTGGTGCTGAGTGACAGCTCACACATGACAGCTGACGGCTTTGAAAAGCTTACCAGACCAAATTATGTATCCCTACGCCGAACCATATGATCTGCAAAAAACATGTGTTTAGCAGTTGTCACTTCTGACAGTCAACGTTTAGGTATATACCTAAATGTTGACTGTCAGCTGTCAGCTGTGAACTGTCAGTCAGCACCAAAGAAGCCACGGGGCTACTGTACCACCGGAGCTTCCGGACTTTGTTTTCGTGGTAAAACTAGGTATTTCTTTCACAGCCGTGTCACGTGTGACGCTGTAGTCATTGTTTCCAACATTACGTACAAGATATTTTTTTTTAAATTTAGCACCGCGTCTTACTACCCGTTCGGGTTATACGCTAAAGTACTAATTACACTAATGGATTAGGAATTGGGAAGGTTGAATTTAGAGGAAATGAACCCGCATTTACGTGGAGGTAGAGTGGAAAACCATTTTAGGAAAAAACCACCCCCAGTTCACCCGACCGAGATTCGAACCTCGATCTTCCCGTCCTCGGTGGTCTGGCTCAACACGACTGGCGCGTTAGCCAACTACGCCACCGAGGCGGGTCTACAAGATAGACAATATTATATACAACGTATTGAACAGCAAACATTCTTCTTCTTAATTATTAGCTAACTTAAAACTTTATTCTTCGTAATTAATAGCTAACTTAAATTTATGAAAATAGCTAAAAACCTATCCAAGTAAAAATAAAAATACAAACTTATTTTGTTATAGAACTGTCTACATAAAGAATATAAAAATGATTAGAAAATACGGTGCGGTGTGGGTCGGCTCTGTGTAGCCACACTTTTAACGGTTGGGGGGACTGGGCGTTGTGTCTGTTCTATATTTAAGTTAGTTTATAAGTCGTGTGCTGGTATAATCAGTTGGTTCAGAAATTGCTCGTTAAATACTTCAAATAAAATATAAATACACTGTATTTTAAAAGTGATAGCTGCATATCACGTGACTTGACGTATGATCGCATGAATGTATTTTTTACTGAGTTTTGTAACTGTCAGTTACTGTTCTTCCTGCAAGAAACTTACATTAACACTAACTACCTGTTGCAGTGACGTCGCTGAAGGCCAAACTTTTGTACATTGTAGTGCATGATGTTCCTGTTGAACATACATTTATTTTATTTTTAAAGAACATAGTGCATTTCCGGCGCCTTTCTTAATTAACATGTCGGTTTAATGAAGATAATGTGATGGTATATATTAGGACCTTTATTAATATATCGTGTGTACCAGGCTACATACTAATATGTGATGGTGTGTACCAGGTTATATACTGATATGTGATGGTGTGTATCAGAATATATACTGATATGTGATGGTGTGTACCAGGTTATATACTGATATATGATGGTGTGTACCAGGCTGTCTACTAATATGTGATGGTGTGTACCAGGTTATATGTAATGGTGTGTACCAGGCTATCTACTGATATGTGATGGTGTGTACCAGGCTATCTACTGATATATGATGGTGTGTACCAGGTTATCTACTGATATGTGATGGTGTGTACCAGGTTATCTACTGATATGTGATGGTGTGTACCAGGTTATCTACTAATATGTGATGGTGTGTACCAGGTTATCTACTGATATGTGATGGTGTGTATAAGGTTATCTACTAATATGTGATGGTGTGTACCAGGTTCTCGATGAAGCGGCCTCGTGTGTTGGTGGTGTGCTCTGTTGTGTTGCTGGCTTTGTTAGCTGTGGCAGTTGGACTCTACTTTGGTCTCCGGCCCACCCTGGATGACGACACTGGGCTAAATCCCCGGAACCCCACCTCACCCCTTCCGCCCTCAGACTCCCCCATGGGGGTGTTCTGGGACGCGTCCGTCGCCACCAACGGCTACCCCTGCGCCATCATTGGCAGGTGAGTGTGAATTCTCCCCTGCGCAAGCGCACTTGTTCATTCAGTCGAGGACACAGACAAATAACATAGCAGACACCCAACCTCCAGGTTTAAATGGTTGCGCTATTTTTGGCAGCTTGAGTCCTTCACCGCTAGGATCGCTGCGGCTAGTCCTATAATACTCCCAGCAGTGACACTAGCGAGGCCCAGTGTTGAAGGACTCAAGCTGGTTAAAGGAACGCAGCGAGACCCTTGTAACGTTGAGAGTCTGTTTTCTTACCGGTCTGTGGTCCGAGGATTGTGTACGGCGACATAGGGCTCCAATCACACATGTAACCCCCATGTTGTTCTACGGTTAGCGCGCGGACAAGACATCAAGCTCATCTAGTATGACTTACGGGTGACATAAAAGTTAGGATTACAATCCCGGTCGGCTGTATTCAATTTGGTTTATCCTAAATTGTGGTTTTCCTCTCATCAATCTCACAAATGCGGGTACATTTACTCACAATTCTACCTTTTCATTATCCATACCCCATTGTGTAGTATATTTTTTATCATCACCTTGTCATACTACCTGTTCAGGTTATACGCATCTGTATTAATCACTCTGATATAGTGGGATAAGAAAAGAAGCATTTTAGAGATAATCTACCCGCATTTGCGGGGAAAGAGCGTGGGAAACAATTTAGGGGGAAAACCACCCTTAATAGACCCGACCGGAAATTGAACCCAGATCTACCCATCTTCAGCAGGCCAACCTAATACGAGAGTGACGCCTAAGACCATTCGACCACTGAAGAGGGTTCGTGTAGTGTAAATAGATAGATAACCTTGAAGAGTTGGTAAGATGCTATGATAATCAAAAAATTATGTCAGACACCTTAGCTTGGCCGATAATGTGTTCGTATGTTGATCTAATTTGTCCCGGACTCTATTCCTGGTACGGTCGTAGGCAATTATAATTGCTGAGATTGTTTGTTCCTCTTTCACTGTGATTAATTATTAGTTTCCTGATATGTCGAATGTGTAGAAAACATTTTTAAGACCAGCCTAATTATTTAATATTTAATATGTATGCCTTTACACACAATTAAAAGTACCCTTAAAATCCCCAATGGTAGAAAACTATTATTGTAGCTAATATCTTCGATACAGTGCTACCCCCCCCCCTCCAACCCTCTTCCTAAGTAGATTTTTGGGGGGTGGTCCTGAAAAGGTGAATATTTTTAGAACTGCTTTATTCTATAAAAGTTCAAAATTAGCTTGCATAGACAGTAGCTAGCTGCAACCTCTTATACGGATTATAGCTAGGTTTCAACCTCCTATAAGGACTCTGTCATGACCTTATATATGGACCATATCGTGATCTCTAATATGAACCATGCCCTGACTTCCTATACGGACCATATCGTGATCTCTTATACGGACCATGTAATTCATTCTAGGGACATCTTGATGAAGAACGGGTCCGCGACCGAGGCAGCGATAGCCGCCCTGTTCTGCGAGGGTGTGGCATGCCCCCAGAGCATGGGTCTGGGCGGGGGGTTCTTCATGACCATCTATAAGAGGGCCACGGGTAAGGTGTACACCTTGGACTCCAGGGAGGTAGCCCCCGCCGCCGCCACGGAGAACATGTTCCACGGGGACTCCAACCTTTCTCAGCGGGGTGAGTACAAGGACTTGCCATTATAAAACATTTCCACGTGAATTTTTCTGGTAGAAAAATGTAATTTCATTCAATCCGAAGGTTTTGATTACAATTTTGAAGTATTAATTTTGGGTAGGCCGGTCATAGCTATCAGTAATGCCGATCAAATTAGTAATACGCTGATATGTTAATTTCAGAAAAAAACAAAAAATGCTCCTTTATTAAATTCATAGGAAATATTAACAATGAGAATTAAAAAAATCAAAATTAAAAACACTGATATTAGGTTTGGCAACCACTCGAAAGGTGTGGGTGGGGCGGAAAGGTAGATAAGCCTTTTGATACAGTTCAAAAATACCTGTAAGCATAAATATTTAGTAAATAATAACAATCTCAAAGTGTTAACTCTTAATAATAAACCAGCACAATGTTATTGTGATGGTACTTAGCGCTCAGTTGGTAAGAGTTAATGTAGTAACAAAAGATGGTGACGCCACTCGTATAAAGTACAGTACAAATAGCTATTATGAGAGCTGTATATCCTGGTAAACTATTTGTATATTGTAGCCTTGTTTGTACCAGTCAGAGTCATGGAATGGGCACGCTTAGGATTAGCTGATCCCGTAAACTAATCTGGAACACTACCGCTAGGAGCAGCTTGCAATGACGTCACATAGGAATGCGCATGTGTAGACGTGAAGTCCATAGAAAAAGGAAGTGTGAAGTCTATGTAAAATTCGCCATTACTCTTTCGTTAGCAATATTTTGTTTATTTTAAAGAATAAGTTTAGCTAGAGTTTACATTTGATCGAATTTGACATAAGAATTGATTAATTTAACATTCCTCAATGGAAAATGCGTTATGTTCCAAGTGTAAAGTCCCGCTTCGAATCTTTTAGTTCGCGGCACTAACGCCGTGAGCGCTAGAGATATGGTTCTACTTGCCAACATTGGAGTGGCGTTTCTATACTTATACCTTTTCTATGAGTTAGAGTTATTTAAACATAAAATTAACAGTGTAATTCAATATTAGACCCTAAGATATAATACAAAAGTGATTCCCAAATCCAAGACCCTGCTGATATGTTTTTATTTTTCCATGAAGCGTTCGTTACAATTCACATAATTATTTATATTTTAAATAACGTACTAAAAATCAAAAAGCAAGTATAAAATAAAATCTCAAGCTATAACGTGTTCATGATTCTCAATACGATAACATAGAAATGTATATTTATGTTCAATTAATTAGGAGAGTGGTATCTTATTTTTCAGGTGGTCTAGCGGTGGCGGTCCCGGGTGAGTTGAAGGGATACCAGGTCCTGTTCGACCATCCGGAGCTGAAGAGTGGTAACATCGATTGGCGAGACTTGATAGAGCCGACCATAAAGCTCTGTGAGGAAGGCCTCGAGGTTACTCCGTACCTCGCCAACGTTTTGCAATCTCAGGAAGAATCCATAAAGAACAGGCAGACGTTGGGGTGAGAATAAAAATAGTTAGGTTCGCGTCGATTGCTCGAAACAGATATTTAGTAATAGTTGTCAACGCGTCAATTGTTCGAAACAGCTATAATAATAATAGTTGTTTGCGTAGTTTGTTCGAAACAGTTATTTTTAGTAAAGTTGTAATCGCGTCGATTGTTCGAAACAGCAATTTTAGTAATAATTGTTTACGTAGAATGTTCGAAACGGTTATTTTTTTAGTAAGAGTTGTGTTCGCAACGATTGCTCCAAACAGTTATGTTAGTAATAATTTTGTTTGAGTCGATTTCTGGAAACATTCATGTTAGTTATAGTTGTGTCGGCGTGAATTGTTCGAAACAGCCATTTTAGTCATATTTATATGCGTAGATAGTTCAAAACGTTTATTTTAGTAATAGTTGTTTTCACATCGATTGTTTTGAACGGTTATTTTAGTAATAATTGTTCGCGTTGATTGTTATAATAAGTTATTCTAGTAATAGGTGTTTACGGCAATTGTTCCAAACAGTTATTTTAGCATTGGTTGTGTTCGCATTGATTGCTCCAAACAGTTATTTTAGCATTGGTTGTGTTCGCATTGATTGTTCCAAATGGTTATTTTAGTATTAGTTGTGTTTGCGTCGATTGTTCCGAAAAGTTATGTTAATAATAGCTGTGTTAACGACGTTTATTTCAAAAAGTTATTTTATTAATATTGGTTACTAGGCGAATGTGGTTGGAATGAGATATCTAAGAAATGTATATGGTAAAACTCGTATGGACAGAGTCAGTGATGAATGGGTGCTGAAGGAGTGCGGTTTGAAAGGGAATACAATAGGTCAATGGCTGTATCCGAATAGTCCATGAAGCTCCCTAGTCGGACCCTTGAGTTTTAGACTTAATGCAGTCTTGATGATTTTACACTTCTCGCGCTGTTTATAGCGAAGACTGAATCAAACTATTCGAACGGCAACAACTGTATTTAAAATGGCGGAAAACGTAAGTCAGTGCTCTAACAGACGAAACGGTAATACTAAAACAATTGCCAGTCAAACACCGCAACCGACACCGCGAGAACAGCTCATGGTTGGTAGTCTTCGTATCCATGGTTACCAAGACCTCGATAAAACTGCACGAGTATCGTTCTCGACTATTCGGACAGATCTACACTTGGTCACTTGATTACCAATACAGCTATCAAGGGTACGTGCCAAGGCGACGCCACATAAATAGACTATTCGGACAGCCATGTGAAAAAGCATCTTACGTTGGTTTGGACACGTTGAGAGGATGATGAAGCAAACAAATGAAGGTAGAGTGTGTGAATCAAAAGAAAGGGGTAGGTCATGTAAGACGTGGCTAAATGTTGTAGACAAATGTGTGGAAAAGAGAAATATTAAGAGTTTTAAGAGTAAAAGAACATGTATGACTTGGTGTATGGATGTTTAGGGTAGAAAGCAAGGGTAGGGAAGTGTGGAGAAAGTTAGTGAGGATGGATTAAGTACGGATTTGTGTGTTTTTTTAGCTATATTCACACACACATATATACTTATTTTGTCAATGTTGTGTTATCTTACAGTGATATTCTAATCAACAATGCAACTCAGAAAGTGTGGCAGATTGGAGATAAGATCAGGAGACCTCGGCTGGCAAAGACGCTCAGGACAATCATCAGCGAAGGTGCTGAAGCACTTTACAACGGCTCCCTCACCAAAGATTTTGTTAAGGATATCCAAGATCTTGGCGGAATCATCACCGAGGAAGACATGGCCAATTACAGGTGAGAATTATTCAGGGCTTGGATCATCATTAAAAATTAAAAACCTATCACCGCGTTTATTGAAATGTGGCCCGTAGGACCCCATTAAGTTTAGTACCAAAAGAATTAATAATTTAATGTGATAAAATAAAAATAGTTTCAACATTTTATTCAGTAAATTACTGGTGGTCTCAATTTGGTGGTCCCTTATCACCAAAACTTTATTAAACACTGTCCTAACACCCACATACTCCATCCTCGTGGGGGCAGCACTGGCCTTAAAAATGAACTAGGAAAAGAATTATGAGTCTGTCCTATGTTCCAGCGTGAAATGGTCCGACCCTGTAAGTGCCCAGCTCCGAGGTAACTTCACCCTCCACACGATGCCCCTCCCTGGTTCCGGAGACGTCCTGGTCTTCATGCTAAACATTCTCAACACCTTCGTCCCTGCGACCACAGACGTCCTCACCTACCATCGCATCGCTGAGAGCATGAAGTACGCCTATGGTAGACGAACTGAACTGGGGGACACTGACTTTGTGCACAATATCGGCGATGTAAGTCCACCTCTAGTCTCATCTCGCTTTAAACAACGTCCGAGGGCGGCGGTAAGTCACTCTCGACACGCCCTTGATGCTGTGTTTGACTGGATATTGTTTATTTTTTCGTCTGCTAGAGATAGAATAATGTGATCTGTGATAACGGGCTGATAAATGGCGTTTAAACTCATTGGTAAGAAGCAGCACTGTGAACTCAAGGGTGTGTATATGATAGTTTGCCCTCCAAATAGTCTACTGCAGTCTTCGATCTCAAGTGTGTGATATGTGTACATTCATCAAGTCTACATCAAGTTTTCTTCAAGTCAAGTATATTTGACTATTCGGATACAGACCATATCAACTCTGACTGGTATATATATATTTTTAGTGGCTTGAGGTCCAGCTTATGATCACGTTACCGTCATTCTTTTATTTGTCAGCATACACGTGAATTAACATTTAAAATGTTAGTAACAATGTCGTTAAACGTACTGATGAAAGAAAATAAATATTAGACTTTTACCTTTATTAGTTGGCGTTTTCGTCATTTTTTTTTTAAGGTTATGTTGAAAAGTGTAATTTATTTCCTGCCAATGTTATCACTGCAGCTGCTGAAAAACATGACGTCCCCAGCGTACGCCGCGCAGATCCGCAGCCAAATATCAGACACGAGGACGTGGAACGACGCCTCTCATTATGGTGCCGTTCTGGCGCAGCCCGAGGACCATGGAACGGCGAACCTCTGCGTCCTGGCACCTAACGGGGACGCCGTCGCTGTCACTAGCACCATAAACCTCCTGTGAGTACACGCCCTCTTGTCATTCCCCACCCCCCTAATACCCCCGCTCACCTCTTGCATATAACCTTGCTTGGGTAGGTACAAACAATTTTCATAGAAAGTGTATTTTATAAAATACAAACATAATTTTGGAGTCAACATAGAAATATCTTACTATATTATCAGTGTTATTTTATAGGTATTGATAATATTTAGCAAATGTGACAACTGCAGATGTGTGAATATGTGAAAGTAGATCTAGTATTCTTCCAAGCTGTAAAATAATGCTCTTCCCATGAAAATTGTACTGTAGTAACTTTTCTAGCTGTCAGATAAGGTTCTTCCTATGAAGATTGGACTGTAGTAACTTTTCTAGCTTTAAGATAAGGTTCTTCCTATGAACATTGGACTGTAGTAACTGTTCTAGCTGTCAGATAAGGTTCTTTCTATGAACATTGGACTGTAGTAACTGTTCTAGCTGTCAGATAAGGTTCTTCCTATGAACATTGGACTGTAGTAACTGTTCT
>CABFWO010005915.1:13662-23770 GCA_902155825.1 Timema genevievae | reverse complement strand
GTGAGACGGGCTCTTAAGACGTCTGGTTCTAGCTGTATTACCTACCTAAGTTAGGTGTTATCTGGGGGTGAGACGGGCTCTTAAGACGTCTGGTTCTAGCTGTATTACCTACCTAAGTTAGGTGTTTTCTGGGGGTGAGACGGGCTCTTAAGACGTCTGGTTCTAGCTGTATTACCTACCTAAGTTAGATATTCTAATTATTTATGTGTTTGTTTTTATCCAGGAATACGTGAAGGGTCTGGAGGCGATTGGACACTTCACTACCAGATTCGCCCCGGGGGGATCCACCGTGACCGCCATATCAAAAGAAGGGGGCAGAATATACTCTAATGCGGATTTCAGAAGAGGAGGCATCGTCGCTGGTTTCTAAACGCCTCTGTATATATATATATATATATATATTTAAAAGTGTTTGTGCTTTGTGTGTATATATAAAGTGATTGTATTTTTTTAAATCATTGTTTCGAAATATCAATGATTTAATTTTTTAGTGTACAAAGAAAAACTTTTTTTTTAAAAGTTATTGACTTTGATATGAATGAGACATTATTAAGAAGGCTGATAATTGTTCCTTCAAAGTCGTTCCCTGAGGGAATGAGGGATGGGGGCAGCTGGCTCTGTCTATTGGCTCAGGGGGGAAAATTCCTTCAACAATCTGTTTTAATTATAAAATATCGCTTTAAGAAATTTGAAGGTTTTTAAATAATAATTGGAGTTGATGTTGATATAAATTTTATAAAACTACAATAAGCTTCTAGCTTAGGCATTGAGGATGAATATATAATCGATAATAACTATGAAGTGGGTCGGAAGGAGGGGGGAAAAACCCCTAAAATAGCGCCCTCCGCCTCTTTTGGGATGGTCCTACTTTCCACTTTTAAAATAAAAGGTTAACTTTGGAGTAACTCTATCCAAAAAAAATGTGAGTTGTGCACATAAATTATTTTTTATAATTTATGGATTAACCAATTGTTGAAACTTTTTACAATAAGTCTAGTCAATAATAAATATTGCTTAGAGCCCTCTAATGGAGAATATATGAACTAGTAAAGACGGTAGCTGTGTTAGAGAATGACTAAACTATAAATATCAATTGTAGAGTCTTATGGTAGAGAATAGTTGAATCATTAAAGCGTCAAGTAATTTTTATCGCAACTATTAAAATGAATCAAGTTCTTTACTTATTATTAAAATTAGTTTTTTTAGCACCGCGTCTTACAAACCGCTCAGGCTATACGCATTTGCACTAATTATGACAATGGTTTTAGAGATTAGGAAGGTTATATTATTTATAGAATGTGGAATCGCTTTTTCATTTAGGGAGAGTGGAAAACCTATTTGGGGAAAATTACCCTCAGTACACCCGACTGAGATTCGAAGCTCAATCCCCTCGTCATCAGCAATCTAGTCTACTGCGAGAATGGCGTATTAGAACACTCAGCCACCGGTTTTTTTTAAAACCAGTTAAAATAAATAGACAACATTCAATCAGACACAACATTAAATTTAAAAAAGCAAGCACAGCTAAATTCAAGGGAAAATTTCTTTTTTTTTGGTCAAAACCATTGCTTTCCTTATAGTATTTAAAAACGTCTTAAATAACTACCACGCTTCACGCGACCTATTGTTAAATGAAATAAAGTTGATTATATCCATAAGTATTTGTCTTGAACACGTATTTTCAAGTTTTTCAATTGTGAATTCAACTTCAGGGTTAAATTGTATTTGTATTCCAACCATGGTACCTAAAATCACATATCATAGTTGATTAATCGGAAAACTAGATAAATGATTCCACTTGAACCAGAAATCTTCTCGAAGTTTGGTTTTCCACATTCATCACTTGACAACAGCAAGATTATAATGAATTTAGGTTTTTTTTATATGTTAAAACTGTATCTGTTTTCATTTCCATTGTTTTCTAGGGCTGGAATTCTGGGAGTTACTGTCGAGGAGTCTCTCAAATATATAAGTTCAGAACACAAGAGATATCTAGGAATGGTTATACATTTTAAAATAAATTACTTAATCTCTATGCCATTAAATAAATTGAAAGTTCATTCTAAGACTTAGTGATAGGTGGTGTACTTTTCTATCTTGAGCCAGTTCTATCCAATCCACCTCATTACGCTCTATCCTTATCTTGAGCTAATTCTATCCAGTCCACCTCATTACACCCTATCGCTATCTTGAGCTAGTTTATCCAGGGTTTACCATTCAATATCCTGAACAAGGTTCTAGATTCTCCCATTCGCGCTGCATGTCCCACCCACCATAATATGTGAGACTTGACTATTCTAACAATGTCTTGTGATGAGTACAGGATATGTAACTTTCATTTATTTATCCTCCTTCACTCTCCAATATAGGATCAAAAACCTTTTTTTTACCAGGCAAAAGCTTAATTTTATATATTTGTGTGGGTGGTTTTCGTTTCAAAGGCAGTTTCTCAGAAATAGTTCTCACATTGGTTAATTTTTCCCAACAGTGTTCTTTTATATCCAAACAATTATTTCACTCTTATCAGTAAATGCAACCAAAATTGTATTAGGTTAAAGGGGGTTGGCACATGTTTTGAATCTATTTTTGTATGGTTACTAAAGTCACGATTATCTGGACCGGTTTTCGGTGTTAACAAATCCGTTTTAAGATAAACAAACCGGTACATATCCACTATAAAACTTTTACTGAATGTATAATGTAATCCATTTGACGCTCTATTTTCACTTGTTTTTGTTGTTTTGTAGTTGATGTTAGATTTCCAAAATAAAGTACTGTCTAGTATCCTTCCTAATTAATTTTTTACTGTCCCCAATACAATTATTACCATATTTATACTTTACATAGTAATTATAAAATGGTCAGATTTTATTAAAACAAAGTTAAATGTTCTGTGAAATTTATTTTTAAAATAAGTAGGCAAACCCACACCAAAAATTATTTACACTAGGTTTCTGTATTATCCAGTTTTTTCTTTTTCTCATATGGAATGTCACCACTTTAAACCAGATAATCGTGACTTTAGTTTGTGTATATATAAAAACATTTGTAATTTTAGGGACAATTTTAATGTGTATAACTTTTAAATATCAAGTTGTATTCTGACATTGAAACGTTTGATACTATATCAATGTTTTACCTTTTAGTTGTAATTCACTTGTTTTAACATTTATATAAAAAAAAGTGCTATTCTGGAACGAGTGGGTTGGTAGGGGCATGTTTCAACACCCCCTCCATTAAAAACCACCCCTTCCCACATAAGCACATGAAGTACACCAAGACTGATTCTCGATATAACTTGGTAAAAAGGCAAGGTAACGATGGTAGCGTAAACTTACTTTACAACTTCTGGATAAAAAAGAATGCGTTTGTAGCATGATATTTTTTAGAAACTACAAATATATTTTATTGTCTTCAACATTGATAACATTTTACGATATTATTGTTATTATTGTTATTTTATAGATCTTGATAACAGGCACGTATCCAGAATTTTCTTTCGGGGATTGGGGGTGTGGGGGGGCTCATTCTTCAAATATTGCTCGACAACGACAGTTAACTCAAGACTAGACAGCGTGTGGAGGGAGGTGGGTGAATCTGACTTGCACGGAGAGAAAAATACATAAAAATTTCGTAAAAAATATATTGAAGTAGACCCATTCTTGCATTAACTAATTTGATATACTTTTCATGACTTTTATAGAAAATATACTAATTTTACATGAATAAATTTTCTTTTCAAAGTCATAAGATGTATTTAATTATTAGTGAATGCAACATGGGTCAACTGTAATATATTTTTTTAATGAAATTTTGACATATTTTTTATCTTTGTGTGAAGGAATTTATGAGTATATTACATATTATTATTCACGATGTTTAGTCCGGTTAAGAAAAAGAAATTGAAATTAATTACTACTGTATTATTTTTAATTAGGAATTTATTACAAGAAGAGATATTATTACAAGATAATTTTATAATTTTCTATCTTTTTCAAAAATTTTAATTTTTGTTTAGATTTTGGGGGAGGCCTCTCTATGGATACCTGCTTGATATCGATCAAATAATACGTGATGAACCTGTGAATGTAGATTTAGAAACTTTTCTGGCTGTCAGATAAGATACATGGTATTTAAAAAAAAAATTCTACTGTATTCTTTTATTTTTTGTAATCATTTTGTTTTATAATGATTAATGTTTGAAATTTTTGTAAATAGTAATTGAGGGGTGATGGTTATCGTTGAGTTACAAGAAAATGTTATTTTAATTAAGCCTACTATCTACAATGTATGTATGACTGAGCAATGTGTTGTGATTAAACGTTTTTAAGTAAAAGTGTTTGTTTTTATTTGGATAAAGAAGTTAGAAGTTAGCCTATGTGTTTGTATGTTAAATAAGAATAAAAAGTAAATTACACATTTTTTTTAGCACTGCGTTTTACTACCCGTTTAGGCAAGGCCGTAGCCAGCCAATAATTTCAGGGGGGGGTTTGGTGGGACCATCCCCCAATTGACGGAGGCTAGAAAAAATTATAAATAAAAAACTGTTCTAAAAGCTATCTGAAGTGCTTTTTATGGTAACACAGCCCCCTAATTTGTACTTGTACCTTAATTTTGATAATGTTTTAATCATAAATAAAGCCATATATATTTTGTTCANCGGCCTTGCGTTTAGGTTATATGCTTAACATTATAGTGATGGGTAGCCTGTGAGCGAGTCGTTCACGCCGCCATTACACACTACATTAGAAAGAGTCAGGAGTGTTTGTCATTCACGACTCTTCTGTCGTTCTTCGTTCCTTGCTACGAAAAAATCTAATATTAATGCTTATTACCGTTACTAGATAGCAGCACTGCTTACAATATTAAACTATTTTTCTTAACATCAATAGACATAATTCTGTGAATTATTATAAGTAATATGTGTAAGAAATAAAATTAAAGAATCAAACGCAATAGGCTTCGGATAAATGACATATATATTTTAATTCGTTCATAAATTGAAAGGGAAGAGACAGATTTGCATGCTCGGAAAGGGAATTGTGATAACTAGTTAGCGCTCGCTCATCAAGGAGAAGGGGTGAAGGGATTGGGAGCGGGCGAGCCATGCGGTGAACGAAATGACTCCTATGAGCGACTCTCTTGAATGTGCGAGCTTATGTGAGCTAGCTCGCATCAACGAGCTGGTTCGACCCATCCAGTGTTGCCAAGTCTATAGTCTCTAGCGATAGTACATGGACCTGAAATGGATTGTATTTTGACCGGTAGGATACTACTTTCTGACATTACATTGATAAGCCCTGCGATTTTCATTTTTAAAAAAAGTAATAATTAATGTAAAATTTGTTACTAGATAGCTGGGCCACAGGATATTACTTTTAGAAAATATCCTAAAATTGGATTGTACACGTGGTGAAATTATATCAAAAGTAGTATCCAGATCGTACAGTTGGCAACACTGGACCCATCACTACTTAACAAGACAAATTAACCTAAAAAAAAAGACCACCAACTAAAAAAGGTAAAGGTTTAGTATTTATTTTCATGCATCAGTATGTTTGCCAAGCCTGATAGAGGTGTTAATCCGGACTGGCTCGTAGATGTCTGCATCACCCCATGATTCATCTTTAAGGCCACATTCTGATAAATACGATTGACTTAATGTTTTACAAGTACATAATATAATAAGCTTTAAAATGTGTCTTAAAATACAATAATATTGAAT
This sequence comes from Timema genevievae, assembly GCA_902155825.1. Classification (NCBI taxonomy): domain Eukaryota; kingdom Metazoa; phylum Arthropoda; class Insecta; order Phasmatodea; family Timematidae; genus Timema; species Timema genevievae. The sequence goes on along the minus strand of CABFWO010005915.1, from coordinate 18,045 downwards.
CAAACAATATAAAAGGGTTAAGTATGTAAACGCCCCTCTAATGTTGCCAAGTAAAATCACATCGCCAGCGATCGTGGTGTTAGTGCCGCGAACTAGAAGATTCGAAGCGTGACGTAACACTTGGAAGATACACATTTTCTGTTTCAGAATGCTATTTAATCAATTCTTACTTCAAAGTCCATCAAATGTAATTAAATCCATTGTTTAGTAAATAAACTATATATAATATATATATAATCTAGCTCAAATACATATTTAAAATATTGCTTAAAAAAAGAGTAATTGCAAATTTTACAAATACTTAATACTTTGTTTTCTATGGACTTCACATCGACGCACTCGCATCTCTCTGTGACGCCATCGCTAGATGTTCTCAGCAATAGTGCCCCAATCTATTTTACGGGATCAGTAATTAGTCCTATAATAGTGCCCGCTCAATGTATCAAACTCAAATGAATTAGATTTAGAATGTTGGAGATGAGAATGAAATAATCCGTATTCTTATCACCATCGATCCATTTATGTTTTTAATTTATTATAAGGGCATGGATATTTATATATTTTTTAGAATAATTTTGTCTCGATAAACAATACATTTATGAAATAATCCCTTAGGTATGGCCCTACTGAGGTACGGAATTTTCTCCTCAACAGAAAGTTGATACATTTTATCGCAATCTTAATCCATTTATAAATTCGACAACTCAATAAAGTACTGGGTGTTAAATTATGTTCGATTTATTTTTACTGCCTTTATTTATGTACAATCAAACTACTCATACAAATCGTTGTTCTCGATGTTGCTAGAACTCTGTAATTTAACGCACGCTGACGAAGCTTGTCGTAGAGCATTGAAGTATTATTTTTCAATTTGTTTATTGTTTCCAAGTTAAACAAAAAACAGAATTTTGTTAATACAAAAAAGAAATGTCATAGTAACCCTGGTAGTGATCTATGATTTACTCAGACCAACCCCGGCGACCAGCTCGACTGGAACCAGAAAGACCGTATTTTCTGTTCGATTCTCCGGATATTTATTATTACTATTATTCTTATATGGTTTCTCCTCTCCTCCCTATTAGTACTAAGTACAGGTTAGGGTCCTGCCGACCCCATTAAGGGCTATGGGGCGGGTTTTTATCATTTTCCCGCCCTTTTCCCAAAGATGATACAGATTCAGTCCGTCAGGGCGCCATGTTTTAATCGTTATACTATGTTATCATGTCTCAATGTAATGTTAGAATTCGAGAGCCCTTAAGGGCTGGTGTTTTCAATGATTCTAAGTGTTTCCTGTATGTATGAACAAATAAGAGATGTTTACAAAAATAAAATTAACCTTGTAAACAAACAAAAAAACAAAAAAAAAAAGATTTTTGCTAGTATTTATTTCTTCAGGGTATAACACGAACTGGTAGTAAGACGTGGTGCTAAAATTAGTAATAATATATTTATTTCTTCAAATATGAATCCAAGCGATGCTTTAAATAGGTGTAGATATTGGAATGACCCGTCCATGTTGATACAACGCTTCTCAAGAAACTTTGATTGGATATGTCCAGATTTATTTTTCAACCAGATGAATCGTCTTGACCCCACATTCTGATAAATTCAATAAACTAAATATTTTAAAAGTTCTGTTTATAATAAAATTTCAAATATGTGTTATAACTTCGGTCTATTGTATCACACTCATATGACTCAAAGCTATAGAGTTAGAGAGACAATTGAAACAATGCAAGTTCTAACTACCTTACTTACAATTTATTTTACTTTTTGATAATTGTCCAGTTTTATTGATTCATTTTGAAAATAAGGATATTTAAGAATTAAGAGAATAAATTTCGTGGATTTTTTGTCCAAAAAACCAAAAAACTTTTTTCAATAACCCTACAGGTCTGTCACTGACAAACTAATGAAATTTCAACGTCCGTCAGTGACGGAAAGATCCATAGTGATTATATTCCATTTAAAGATTTGCAAAAAATATCCATCAGCTGGTTTTAAACTATCATAAAAAGATTTTTACTACCGTCTATTTATGTATAATCAATCTACTTATACAAACCGTTGTTTTTAGATATAACCACAATCAGTTTTAACACGCGCTGATGAATACTGTTGTATCACGTTGAAGTACTATTTTTCGCTAGCCTCTCTGTTGGCTAATTGGACAAAAATTCTTTTATTTAATTTATGAGAAGGAAGTTTAAGCCGGCCTTACCCTTTTGAAACATATTTGAAGAAATATTCCTTATATAGGTATTGAAATGATCCGTGAATGTTTACACCACGCTTCTCAAAACGTTTTGAATGATTACGTCGGGATTTAATATCTACCTGGTCAACACCTCATGAATCGTCTTGAGGCCCACATTCTGATGAATTCGTTCGAGCAAATATTTTATAAGTTCAGTTTATAATAAGAATTCAAATATGTGTGATAACTCTCATATGTTGTATCGAACTCAAATGGCTCAGAGCCAAGAAGTTAGAGACACCAATGAAATGATGCGTGTTCTACTCACCTCGTATCCAATTTATTTTACTTTTTGTTAATTGTTCAGTTTGTTACATTCATCTTGACAATATTAATATTTAAGAATTACGAGAATAATTTTATTGGGCTTTTTTTTGTCCAAAATTGCCAGAAAAACTTTTTCAATAACCTGCCATACCAACGGGTAGTTGACCTCCGTCAGCGAAAGCGAATTTGTAGAGATTATATTCCATTTATAGATTTTCCTAATATATCCATCAGCGGGTTTTAAATTATCCAAACATTTTTTTTTACTGCCATCTATTGATGAACTATTCATAAGACCAACCGATTCCGAAGTCCCGCTCGTCTTACCAGACGGGTGGAAATGTGCCTGTTGGGGAAGTTTATTCTCATGTTCACACCAGGGCTACGTATGAAATTGTCATCGTAGCTCTGGTGGTGTATTATCACATTTCCCCGACCGACGTCGGCGACTCGCTTGTCCGGGGCCTTTTTTACCTATTTTTTTTTATTATTTCTTCATTTGGTTCCTTATCCTTCTATGTTTTCTGTTCTCGTTCAAATCACATGTACATTTGTTTTTTTGTTTGTAAGAGTATTTATTGTTTTGTTTGTTTGTAAGCGTTTTATTTATATAACATCAAAATATATATATACATGAAAAATTACAGGAAACATATTGACTACGAAACAGTTAACACCAGCCCCGTAGGGCTCTCGAAAACAAACATACATTGAACAATTATAACATACAGAAAAACTATAGCGCCCTGGCGGGCTGAATAATGTGGTCTTTGGGGTAGGTGTGGGAAAATTTAATAAAAACCCACCCCGCCGCACATAATGGGTCCATTGTACCATGGTGGTACCCAGGGTACAGATACAAAGAACGACGACACAGGGACGGAAACAAAAGAGAAGAAAAAGAAAAAAGGGGGAAAAGAGTCCCCGGTCGATCGAGTCGCCGGAGTCGGTCAAGAATATTTAACAATACTCCGCCAGGGCTACTATGACAATTCCATATAGCCCTGGCGTGAAAAGAGTAAACTAAAATAAAACAATAGGAACAGTCTCCGGTGGGCGATTTCTGCCCGACCGGTGTTTAAGAAACTAAGGTAAAAATAAAAAATAAAAAATTATTGACCTGGCGGAGGAACTGCCGCTGCCCGCGGGTCGCGGGCAGACTTTGAACCAGGAAAAAAGGGAAGGACAGGGAGCAAAGGAACGGGAAGCACATAAAAACGGAAGGAGGGACATCAGGAGAGTAGGTGCAAATGATAAAACGGGAGTGGACTCGGACCTGACCTATCCCGGTTCGAGGACCGGCTATGACAAAAATTGAACTGGCCGGCTCCTCGAGGTCGGTCGGCCTAGTGAGAGAGTTTCCCACCAGGATTACGTATGAAGATTCATACGCAATCCTGGTGGAAAAATGTAATTATGGTTTTAACAGTGGGCTTTTTTTTTAGCCCATCTGTTATTTTGAATTTTAAGCGGGAGAAAACTAATGATTTTGGAACTGAGTGGGACTTTGTTATTGCTGCCCATTCTCATAGGCAACAATTTAGAATTGGACTGAAAGGGGGCTATGGGTAGGCAATGTTGTTGGATCAGCAAGAGGAAGAGTTGAAGGATCATGGGAGAACACAGTATACACACACGTAGGACTGGACAGGGACACTCCGGCCCTCAGTTCGAGGACCGGTAGGGACATAATAGCATCTTTATTTTTGACATAACACACACAAGCACAACAGTATATAAACATTTAAAACTGAAAGAAAAGAATTGACTGATTTACGTTAAATTGAAACCCGCCTCACCTCTTCTTCGGAGTGGGGCGGGTGGAAGCAACTACTAAGCCATTTTTGACAAAAATAACA
>CABFWO010005915.1:0-12148 GCA_902155825.1 Timema genevievae | reverse complement strand
CCTCGGTCCACCCGGAAGACGGAGAAGCCCGGAACCTGAAAGATGGTGTCCGCTCTGAACCACGTCTCCGTCAGAAACGCCACGTCCACATCCATGTCGGTCATCATCTGGATGAGTTCGGGAATCCTGGGAACTAGCGATCTACAATTCCAGAGAAGGAGTTTGATCTCGTCAATCAAACAAAGTCTGACAAACTTCGGACAGGATTTGAATCTTGCCCCCCCCCAGTCCGGGGCGGCCACGAAGCGTGTCAGACACTCCCTAAGGTAGGGGAGTTTCTCACAGATACGGAGTGAGCGGAAAAGCTCCCATATCTCGGTGAGAGTGTGGATCAGGGACTTGAGATCAGCGGTCCCCGCTGAAGGAGGGTGGGGTGGGGCGCGGCGGTTCGAAGCTTGGGGGAGAGCGGCAGGCTGCCGCGCAGCCGGTTGGACGCCGGCCCTTCCCCCGGGAAGACGGGGAAAGTCCCAGGCATTAACAAGAGGGGGGGCGCCGGACGATACTCGGGTCTAGACGGCGCAGGTGCGCCGACGGCCGTCGAGCGCTTGCGCGAGTCGACGAACCGTTTACGCACCTCGCAGATGCCCGCGTTTGCGGGGTTGTGACCCCCGCAATTCGCACATCTGGCGGGTTCCGACCGTGGGCGCTCGCAGGCCGCGGACGTGTGTGGTCCTCCGCATTTGACGCACTTGTCACTCCTGAAACAGGATACGGAGGGGTGTCCAAACCCTTGGCAGCGATGACACTGCTGGGCCAGGTTCTTCCTACGGAAAGACTCAAAAGTTGGTGCTATCATCTGTTAGACAATCATGAGACCTTTCTAGTGAACTTTATATTATGGTTAAAAGAGGTCTCTATCGTTTTTAATTGAGTTGGTGCTCTCATGAGACCTTTCTAATACATTTTAGAGTATGGTTAAAAGAGGTCTCTGTTATATTTAAATTGATCTAGTGCTGCCATCTGTTAGACAATCATGAGACCTTTCTAATAGACTTTAGACACAGTGGTAGGTATTCAGCATGTTAGTTGTCACGAGAATAAACAAGATTAGGAATGAAATTATCCGGGAAAGAGACCGCAAGGCGTGTGTGAGGGAGAAGAGGGAAATGGACGCGATTATAGGAGAATGAGTGGTGTAAGGATAGAGGAAGATGGAGGAATTTTACTTAACTGACCCGGCAACAGGCTGGAAACAGTTGATTAAGATGATGATGATAATTTTTACAGATAACTTATTTCTATATTATATAAAATTTGACGATTTTGCTGTTATATTTGTTTTCCCGTGGTTGAATATTAAATATTCATTTTTTTACATACTTTGTTAGATTTGAGAACGCAAATTCATTAGATTTGAGAACGCAGCATAGACTATATTATTCCGTTTGATATTATCTATGTTAGGTATTCTACGCGTTAGCGCCTGCGGGGTATACGTTTAGCAACACTTATTTGCAAGACGTGAAGGCAGCCCGCAGCAATTAAAGGGGTTATTTACAAACAGATACGCAACCGAGAAGGTTTTTTTTGGGGGGAGGGAGTTCGGATCACCTTTACACACACGACATTTCAAAATTATACATTAAACTAGCGGACCCGACAGACGTTGTCCTGCCCGAAAGTTGGCTTTTCGTTTGGGTGGCATGATTGATTTCTATAATAAAACAATACTATGTGATCATCACAATTTACAAATTCACAATGAACTCCAATCAGTGAGTAACACAAATATTACAAATTCAGTGTTTGTCAAGACAACATACAAAATAAAACATCATCTTTTCATTTTTGGCATTTCACCCACAACTCCACAAATATCAGCTGTATCGAAAAACAAACATAACTATGAATTATTATTAGAAGTTCAATTATTCATGAACTTTTAAGAAGGTTTTAAACGGTCAATTATTAATATTATATTCATTATTATAAATATCGGGGGGTGGTGGTGGGGGGTTAAATTTTGAGGTTACATGTTCTGATAAGCAAAAAATCTAAAAAAAAAAATTCCCCCCAAAAAAATCCCTAAAAAATAAAAAAATCCTTAAACCCGATTGCAGCGCCACCTACCGGGTCCAATTATGAATCTAAACCATCCACGGACCCACTCAAACACACACAAAAAATTTCATCAAAATTGGTCCAGCCGTTTAGGAGGAGTTCAGTGACATACACACGTACAGAAGAATTATATATATTAAGAATATTAGCTACTCATTTTCAAGACATAATGAAAAACAAATATATTTTATTATTAAGTAGGTTTTCATACATCCATTACTGTTTCCAGCCTGTGGTCAGTTTTTTTTATTCAAGCCATATATTTTCCACTGCCGGCTCGCTAGGCCTGTCGTAGCTTCATATACCTTATAATATAACTTAAGACTAGGACAGTCACAACATCCAGTCCCCCGGCCATTATTCCATCACTTTGAAAGGGTAAGCCCACATTCTATCAATGATACATTTTTGCGGCTTTGCTTGGAATCAAACCCAGTGCCCTTATCTCAGTAAACAGACACGCTACCAATTCAGCTTAGGTGTCAGATCACAAGGGTATAGTGATAGAACAAAAAAATCGAATAAAAAATTTTGACACCAAATATTTTTTTTTTAAACTTTATATCTGTATAAAACATAACAAAAACAGTGACAAGAGCTTCATTTAAATTTATTAATCAAAATCCTTGGATCGTCCCGTTCATCCTGAAGTCAGAGTTGGCGACAATGGCTCCGTGACCCTCTCTGGCGACAGCATTCACACCTGGCCACGCCCCTTTCTCCTTGCGAGTTCGATGACCTCTGTGCTGGAGTCCATCTACCTGTTGCTGGATCAACGAACAGAACAATGGGAGGGTTTATTATCACTCAAAGGGGGCGGTACCCATTAATTAAAATCATGATAAGGACACTTTGTCGGTAATATTCATGGGGTGGGTACTCTTATAGGACTAGCTCGTTCCGTCAACTAGTTCGGGGCACTATCACTAGGAACAATGACGTCACAGAGGAATGCGCATGCGTGGACGTGAAGTCCATAAGAAATGAAGTGTGAAATCTATGTAAAATTTGCCATTACTGTTTTGTTAGCAGTTTATCGTTTATTTTAAAGGAGACGTTTAGCTAGATTTTTTAAATTTTACTTCTTATTGGGTGGTTTATTTATAAAATAATGGGTTTAGTTACATTTGATTGAGTTTGATTAATTAATTAATTAATTAACATTCCACAATATAAAATCCGTTATGTTCCAAGTGTAACGTCACGCTTCGAATCTTATAGTTCGTGGCACTAACGCCATGAGCGCTAGCGATGTGGTTCTACTTGCCAACATTAGAGTGGCGTTTCTATACCTATCCCTTTACTATGGTAATTTTTAAAGAGTAACCGACACTTAAGGAAGTTGTTTACCTGTGACATCACAACAGGTCAAAATAGGATTTCCCTTGTAGAATAATTTACGTTTTTTCAGCGAGTTTTAAAGATATATCCTTGAAATAAAAACCACAAATCCTCAGATAATTCTAAAAATTGTCTTATATTGTCACAAAATTGTTATTTTTATCTTGAAATATGTTTTTTTTATAAATCTTGTATAACTCAGGATATTTGCTTTGGTCACGGATATGTCCTGTAGGAGTTTTCCTGTAAGGAGGTAGATTAAAAATGTCCGTTGTAGCAAATGTCTATATAGAGTAGGAAACAAGAAAAAGGTATTTTTAAAAAAAAGCAAGTGTATCTTTCCGAGGAGCAAATAGTATATGGAGTGTGTAAACTCGTCAGTGGAAGAGGGGGAAGTATCATAAGTAGATAAACAAGAGGCCTCGCAATGTGAACTGCTAATTTTCTTCCCTCTCTATTTCGCCCCCGAGGCACGACAAACTGCAATGGACCATACACTGATCATCAGTGATCACGCTGGCCCACTCCCGGGAACGCTAGCCCGGACACGCTGGTCCACCTACTTGTCTAACCTCGATTTGGACCGAAGCTCCTTTGGCTATCGCCGACCGTGTATAAATAGTGGTTACAGCTAAGAGTTTGGAACTCTCCATTTATTGAATATAGGGTTAAAATATAATGAAACCAAACTCCCCCCACCTGTCCCTTCTAATTGGCCTGGTAGTAAGACTAGTCGCATACCTGCTAAACAAGGAGAGAGAACACAGAGTGCAGTTAGGGTAAACAAAGGAGAAGCGTGCTGGTCCCATTGTCAGACACTAATCTCGTTACAACACTTATAATCAAAGACAAGGGAGACTTAATGACCAGGGATTAAAATAATGTCTAGTTTATGCTGGTTACACCAATCGACTTGTTTTGTAAGATATTCACAGTGAGTACAAAACTAAAGGGAAAAAACCTATAGTTTTAAACCATTTATAATAAAGTTAGGGCTACGACACTCTGTCGGAAGGTGTATCTTAAACCACACAAACATAATCTGAACTAAATTTTGGCAATTTTTTTTTATCGTCACGTCCATAACCTTGAAACCATCTCGTATCAACTGTGGCTCGGAAACGCCAGACTTACCCTAAGAAGTCCCTGTTCGTAGTACAAGACATTTGGGACAAGCTGGTGATGGACCCTCCTGGCGTCGATAGCTTCCTTCAGACCTTGACCAAGCCACAAGTACCGTGAACATACCTGAGTAACAGAGGATAAATTATTATTATTAATTATTATTATTGTTATTAGCACCCGTCCGGGTTATACACACTTAAGCTAATGTGTAATGGTAGGGTGATTGTGAGATGAAATGGAGGACCTACTGTTTAACGTGGGATCCAAACCACGGTGGAGGCCTGGTATTCCTCACATTCACAAGTTGTGAATTAATACACGTCTTGTCAGAGGTGAAAAAAGGGTTTGGCAATCAGATAAATCTGTGCCGGGACCGGGGATTGAACCCGGACCCCCATCACAGAAGTCTGACACCTTACCACTAGACCGCCAGGTCACTGACACATATATTACTTTGATATTGAAGTATGAATGTAGGCTAAGTGATATAAGATACAATTTTTCCAGTTTTTATAGCAAAACATTAATTGGCCAAATATCTGTAATGAACATGGTGGCATTAGATGAGAAACTTTTTAAATGAAGAGAAAAAGTTGTCATCAAATTACAGGACATCCTCGACAGATATTCAACAACTGTTGATATTACCGTGTGAAGAAAATTAAACTCTAGGTTTATACTGAAGCAAGAATTTATTTATTTTGGCCAAAAAAAGTGTTTTGCTATAAAAAAAAAAGTGCAAAAATATTCACAACTCACGCCCCCTACATTTTTAGCTTAAGCTCCAACATCCGGGCAAAATCGGGCAATAACTAGCCAGTTACAAGAGACATATTACCAATGATAGGTCAGTTCCTAAATTTTACAGGTTCCAAAATTAGTATTTCCGTTCTCTATCCAAAATTTAATTTGATCACAACCTAAATTTAACCTAACTTTAAAAAAAATACAGAAAATAATATACTCATGAATAAAGTGTTAGCATACGCAGTTAACAAGAAAGCAAACCCACCTTCTCGATATTCTACATTAAATCTAGAAACTGACAGTATACTGCTGGATACGAGATGAACCAGGAATGTTCAGTGGAGGAAGATTTGCGCACATACCCTATGGCCTCGGGTTCAATTCCCATGTCCATGTCATCATTTTCACTTAATTGAAGAGAATATAAGAAAAACCTCATGCCTTTGTCCGTCTTTTTTTGCCGATGTGAGCAGCTAGTTTTCGGATTATAGACTGCACTCGTAAGAGATTAATAGTTTTTTATTCTTAATGGATCCAAAAACTTAGCTCAGTCGGTAGCGTGTCTGTCTACTGAGATAAGGGTCCCGGGTTCGATTCCGGGTATGGTCAAAAAATGTATCATTGGTGAAATGTGGGTTTACCCTTTCACAGTGATGAATTAACGGCTGGGGGACTGGGTGTTGTGCCTGTCCTAGTGTTAAGTTAGATTATAAGGCATTTGAAGCTAAGACAGGCCTAACAAGCCGGTAGTGGAAAATATACCTCAGTTTTAGCTTATGTGGTGCTGACTGACAGCTCACAGCTGACTTCTGACGGCTTTGAAAAGCTACCAGACCAAATTATTTATCCCTACGCCGAACCATATGATCTTCAAAAAAACATGTCTTTACCAGTTGTCACTTCTGACAGTCATTAGGTATATACCTAAATGTTGACTGTCAGAAGTCATCTGTGAACTGTCAGTCAGCACCAAAGAAGCCATGGGGCTACTGTATATGGCTTGAATAAAAAAAAAACACTGATTCAGGGTGGAAACAGGAATGGATGTAGAGTAAAATTTTCCTTGATGTGTGACAAGTACCAACCAGTGCGACAGACGTGACGGTCTTGTCGTCTCCGGACGCTCCTACGACTAATCTGACGTCCCCCGATTGGTCTGTGAAGATCGCAGGCACCATTGAAGAGAGGGGCCTCTTACCGGGCTCTATGTAGTTGTTGGGGAAAGGAGTGAACTCCTCTGACGTATCGGAGTTGGGCAGGCTGAAGTCCGCCATGTGGTCGTTGAGAATAAGGCCGGTGCTGTTGGACATCTTACCGCAACCGAAGCTGTAGAGCGTCAGGTTCTATTGTGATGCCATACATTCAAAAATCCCTTTGGGCCGTACGCAAGAACTTGACTAAGTGGATGGACACTAGCGTGGTTTTACTTGTGTCATCAAAGGTCAAAAGGCGGATCTTTTTAGTGTGCTCGGGGACCACACTATCGGTCCACTAAGCCTTCATTAACGTTCTTGCATACCGCCCTTTTGTGTAAACAACTAATGAGTCTAAGTTTAGTAACATGAAAACCACTGGTAACGCTAACATTGAAGTCCTCAGTCAGACGTTTGGTATTCCAACAGAAATCATCTTGATACCAAATTAGTCTACACGCATTCTGAATGTTGTCTTCTACAGGCATGAAGATACGTTATTGTGTATTTAGTTTTTTTTTCCAATCAGGATGCTATGAAGTGTACGATGTTTAACACTTTACAAACTGACTATGGGAGCTTCCTATGTAGCTGAGATATTGCAAATCAATTGCTGTGCTTAGGTTAGATATTGACAACAATTTTAACAGTACACGAATTGGTCGTTTACAGGAATGAACACAAAACTAATCTCTATTATCTTATAAATATAAATACTTTTAAACATAAATTAAAAGATGACACTCTCCACTCTGAAAAGACCACATTTTTCTGTTGATCACCAGGAGCTAAAGGCCAAGGAAAAGAAAGGTAACTGGTATAGGAGCGTAGAATGGATATTTGTGAATCAAATTAAGTAATTTAATGGGGTTTCACAACACAAATTGTATTTTCATTTATATTTTCTTCCTCTCCTGTTTTTTCCCCTCCTACTACCGAAACAGCTACAACCACTTGGATTTTGGAGTTTATGAATTTCTGATCGAATATCCTGGTACCTTAATCAACTAAGTCTCATTTCGTTATCATATTCCTCGATAAGTATGTACACTCCCCTAACCCTTAAAGGTAGCAGACATACCTTGACGGATTACACTATGGCACTATCTTATACACTACGCCATAGTAGAAACGTCCAAGGTAGGCTTTATACCATTCAGGGTAAACGAGTTGTACAATTAATTGTACATGCGTTAGCCTTCTCCCAATACTCTCTCTCTCTAAGAGAAAATAAGATCCTAGTGTTAAGGTACGGCAGAAGGGAGCGCGAGTAATTTTACAGTTTTTATAGTATTACTTTTTTTTTTTGGCCAAAATAAATCAAATATTTCTCAAGTAGCAACTAAGAGTTTAGTTTTCTGCACATGATAATATCAACAGATCTTGAATATCTCTCAAGGGTGTCCTGGAATTTTGTCAAAACCTTTTCTCTTTGTTTAAATAGTTATGACAAAATTCCAGGACACCCTTGACAGATATTCAAGATCTGTTGATATCAGCATGTGTAGAAAACTAAACTCTACGTTTGATTTATTTTGGCCAAAAAAAAATGTATATTCTATAAAAACTGTAAAAAATACTTTCGCTCCCTTCGGCCGCACCTTTAAGTTTTTCAATTCCCCTTGACATACTCTAAGTTGATCGAGCTAGTGACCGTAACGGCGTCTCCATTAGGCGCCAGGATGCTGACGTGTGTAGTCCCCTTGTCTCCGGTCTGGACCATCCGTAGGCCGTAGTTCGCTGTGTTTACAATTGTGCCGTAATCGTCAATACGGGACCGGATGTGACGGGCATATTCCTTTGACAAGAGGTCACTTTCTACCTGAAACGAAAATAAAACACCCATGTTCGTATGTTTTGTCATTCGGCAATGATGAGAGATTGTAAGCTAGCCTGATATATTATTTGTTTGTTCGCCACAATTAGTGTGATATTTTATATAATTATTGAATTGGTTTAAAGTTGGTGTGAAATTTAGAATATAGATTAATTTGTCATAGACTCAACCCACATGGCTCCTCGTCAGGAAGGCAAGTGAAGAGATGCGTACCTTTAAGTAGGTATATCTAGCGACATTTCCTTCTCGTAACTTCCCAAAAGAAAAAAAGGTGTGATCATCCAGGTGCGTTTATGTCTACAAGACTGAGTTGGCTTTTCTAAAAGAGACGTAGAAAGATGTCGCCATACCTTGCAACTTAACACAAATAAATCTTACTACCCGCTCGAATTTATAATATCGTTATTTTGAATATAGATGTGAATAATAAATTATTGAGATGTATAATTCCATATTATTACAAGATAAATCACCCGTTTCTGTGGTCTAAACTCGAAAGAGTCACTCTTTTATGTACTTTATTACAGATGAGGGGGATTTTTAGATTCTAATCCAGATTTGATATATATTGAGGATGTGTTTTCTATAAATGGTTTCCATCTCTCACTCCAAGCAAGTATTCGTAGCTTTCCTATAAATCTTTACCTTCCTGGTACCTATCCCCTCAGCGTAATCAGCATTCATGCTAACCCACTTCGATGGTCAAGTGGTCTAAGGCATCACTATAGAAATATACTGGACTGACGATAGAAGGTATAAAATAATTACTTCTCGCTAGGCAAGATGGCCGCCGCGGACCTATAAGGCGGCCACCTTACTGAGCCAGAAGTGATTAGTTTTATCTAACAATGAAGGTTAGACTAGGTTTCTACTCGAATATAGGTTGGTTGTCCTAAGGGTATTTTTTCTAAGTGGTTTTCTACTTTTCCTCAGTTTACTTCCAATAAATTAAATCTTCTTCATCTCTAACTTATTAATGTAATTAGTACATAGGTGTATAACCTGAACAGGTAGTAAAACGCGATGAAAAAGAAACAACGATATGATCATAACCAAAAGTGAGGGGACATAAATAATATCAAATCAACTTTTATTTATTTTAATAATATGATAATTAAAATAACTATCCCAAACTAATGTATTAGTATATGCACAAAAAAAAAAAAAAGAAGGAAGAATGGAGTGAATTGGTTCAGCACCGTATTAATTGTCATACTACTGTTTTCAGTGGCAATAAGGTGTTATTCCTTAAAGTTCTTCCCAACCAAATTTGAGGTTCCTCATCGGCTCGAATTCTGGCAAAGTTAAAGTTACTAATGATAATTCTGTAAACGAAAGTTTCGTAACTTACCACAAGCCCATTTTAAGGAGGTCACCTCGGTAAGTGAGAAATTATAGCTGTCAGATAAAGTTCTTCCTATGAACATTGGACTGTAGTAACTGTTCTAGCTGTAAGATAAGGTTCTTCATTTGAACATTGGACTGTAGATTCATTCGGCTCCTATTTGCCACTCCTACATTTCTTCAGAGATATTTGTGGGAGGGGAAAGTGGGAGGAATAGTAATGATTCAGCATACTGCATTATTTAACTTGGGGGCTACGCCCATACGTGACCATAGCTACGATAATTCAACCGCCTCCGGTGGCTGCATGGTCTAAGATGTCAGTCTCATGTTATGTTATACTAGACTGCCAATGACTGGGAGATCTGGTTTTGAATCCCCATCGAGTGTTTTGTTCGTTGTTTTTCCAAAACATTTTTCACATTATCTCCCCAAGCAAATGCTGGAGTACTTCCTCTAAATTCAACCTTCCTAATCCTTAATCCAATAACGTAATTAGTACATATGCGTATAACCTGAACAGGTATTAAGACGCGATCCTTAAATAAAGTATTCAAAGGTCAACTAAACTAGTTTTCTCTCGCTAGACGATACTCGTTTTAAGGCGGTAGTTCTTCAAGAGCATTTAAGGAGGTAAAAGCAACAATTATTTTGATCTCACTGGAGATTATTACGAGGAAGATAATTCATGTAGGTGTAAACATGATAGCTGAAAATTCAGCGTACGATTTTAGAAACAGTTAAATTTACTTATTAATTACAGATTAATATAACTTAAGAAACACTTTCTACAGTCCAATGTTCATAGGAAGAACCTTATCTGACAATCTAGAACAGTTACTACAGTCCAATGTTCATAGGAAGAACCTTATCTGACAGCTAGAACAGTTACTACAGTCCATTGTTCATAGGAAAAACTTTATCTGACAGCTAGAAAAGTTACTATGGTCTATTTTTAATAGGAAAAAGCTAGTAAATTTGATTCTACGCTGACAAAAAAAAGTTTAAATAAAGAAATAGGACTCTCTTTCCTTAGTTTAGAAAAAAACTGTTGGAGGACTGGTAGTATCTCATCCGCTACTGACCTGAGACATAGTACTAGTAATTTAGTAAGTCATATGGCGTTAAATCCAAGGGGAATTCATCTAAATATTCAGAGATTGAAAACATAATACGCCAAACTAAAAAGTTGCAATTTTTTTTTAATCAAAAGGTGACCACTGACCAGTCTTTTTAAAAGGTCTCCTAAAATTTTAAACTAGAACAAAGTAGATAAATTATAGTTTCGATGTATTAAATATCCCTTCACTCCTGCTGTCCCTCTAAAAAAAGATTTGGGTACATAAATTTGTGGACAACAATTTAAGACCAGCTCCAGTGGCCGCGTGATTCAAGGTGCTAATTTCACAGTAGACTAGTGGTTCAAGGTTCGAATCTCAGTCGGGTGTACTCATGGTGATTTCCCATCAATTGTTTTCTATTCTCCTTCCACGCAAGTGTAGGTGCACTTCCTATAAATTGAAGCTTTCTTCTCTCTAACATATTAGTTTAGTTTGTTCTTAAGCCTACAAACCGAACGGGTAGTAAGACATGGTGCTAAAAAAATTTATTAAAGTCTGACACTTTAGCTCATTCGTTAGCGTGTCTGTCTATTGTGCTAAGGGTCTCGGGTTTGATTCCTGGATGGCCGAAATATGTATTAGTGATGAAATGTGATTTTCCTCTTTCACATTGATGGATTAACGGTCGGGAGACTGGATGTGCTGGCCGGGTTATTTTTATAGTTTGCTTCTGTGGTCACATGGTCCAAGGCGTCCGTCTCGCAGTAGACAGAGAGACCGAGGTTCATTTCCTGGTCTAGTGTACTCGAAGTTAGAATTTTCTCTAAATGGTTTTTCACTTTTTTCTGCGCAAATGCGGGTGCACATTTTCTAAATTCAACCTGTGTATAACTCGGAAAAAGTGGTAAGACGCGGTGTTAAGGGAAAAAAAAATCAAGATCAGGTTCACGACACACCAAAAAAAAATAGTTTTAAAAATAAATTCCACTTGAAATTCCTCCAATTTAAAAAAATACAAAAACATAAATAATAGTTTTACTACGTCGTGTATACCTTTTTGTAACCGAATTATATTTCTAGGTACGCCACTAGGAGCAACAAAGGAGACCTTTTAAAAAAATAAAATACCCCCTTGTTTTTTGTTATGTCTCTATACGAACAATAGCCCATAGAACAGTTTGTTTTTTTCTTTCCCTAGGGGTATCTCTTTTTTCCCCCCCCCATCAAACCGGATGTTATAATAACGTCAATATTAAAAGTTGAACAACGGCACATGTTTGAAACGCAGCCGTTAGAAGAGAATAACAACGCGACACAGTAACAGTGGCGTGGATATCCCTTTTATTCTACACGATCCGGAGGGTCTTTATGCGACTGTTGTACTGAGCCGACCTCATTAAATAAACTGTTCGGAATGATATAAAGGGAAAGTGAGGAGG
>CABFWO010005914.1:26121-40883 GCA_902155825.1 Timema genevievae | reverse complement strand
TGTAACCGACACAGACTATTGAATTTAAAGTCATGTTGCCAGACAGCGGTTGATACTTTCTCGCTCCGGTAGGCGGCCCCCTTAAGTTTAATAAACTACTTATCAAATCAAAAAGATCGACCCTACTTCATCATACATCTGCTAGAGGGTAGCAGGAAAAAAAATCTTAAAATTTTTTAGTCCACCACACGACTAACAGATGGCAGCCAAAGTACAAAAAAAAAAATTAATTAAATTCCATCTTGTGAACTTTAAGTTCACTACACAAATGAGTTATGGTATCTTGTTAATTAAAATTTAAAACGTACAATATGTGATAAAATTAGTTTAATCATTGGGAATGAAACCGTTACTGAACTGTGTTTATTTTCTCATATGTAGTACCTATGGACTATAAAAAACTATGTCAGGGTTTTAACGGAAAATTAATGTTTTATGTACTCCTAATTGTGTTTGTAAATTTATTTGAGTATTCGGGGCTAGTATGTGCCGAGGGCGGGTTTCTTTATTTATTTTCTTTGTCAAATTATGATATATGTTATATTTTCTAGCACACACACACACACACACACAAGATAAGAAAATTAACGATTATGGCAAAACAAACAACGTGAAAAAATTATAAATCGTAAAAAACATCAACTGAGTAGGAAATAGCTTTGCGCGTGATAGCATATTATTGGTGCCCATTATTTATAATGTTTTAAGCTAAAACCAACCCAACCGAGCTTAACCCAAGCTCTGTAACCTTTCATGTGTGAATGAATAAATATTTCGATTAACTATTGTTTTTAGAATAATTTTGTTAGAAGGAATTGAAGAGCACAGTTTAATAGAATAGGACTCTAAAGGCTGACGCAGCAATTTTTTAAGTTTTCTAGGATTTTTTTCTTTTTAACAATTTAGAATTTTTTCACTTACTTTGTTTTGTTATGATCGTAAATTTGCTTATGTTGTTGTGTGTCTAAGTGCTAGAAAACATAAAATAGATCATAATTTGACAGAGAAATTTTTTTTTAATCCCAGAATTTTTCTTAATGTTCCACTCTGAATTAGTTTCTTCAAATTGAAATCCTTCAAATTTACATAAAAATGCATCCATTAATGCGATAAAATACCCGTAGCTATTTTGTGTATTTGTAAGTCAAATTTTAGCTTATTTCGCTGGCCCAATGGGTTAGAATCAGTTCGTGGCACTGGCCAACAAAATATATTATGAGTCTTCCACACCATCAATTTAAAATAAGGCTAAAAAGTGGACTAAAGAAACTACTATATGTATAATTATGTAGGCCCCTAACTTAGTTTATTGTTTTGATTATAAAGAATTAATTTAAATATTAATATGTATACAAAACATATATATTGAAATAAGGTATTTATAGCTTTATATTTTGTATAATGTTGTACATGTTTATTTCCATATCTTACTATAAGTAGAGTCTATGGTGTATTTATTTATTTGTCCTTAAATAATATTTACTTTTACATTCTAGTTTTGCTTACTGTATAAATTAAATTTGGTCCTTAAACGGGTATGCTCAGAATTAATATAGTTGCTATAACACCCATATGACGTAAATATGTTATTATATTTACTTTGTGTCCATCACAAGCTTAAATTTAAACTACTGTATAAGTGGTTTTAGTTTAGTTTAAATGTTAACATAGTGATTTGGCCGCATTATAGTAAACTTGTAGTGAGTTAATTAGGAAGTCCATCTTGCTGCCCTACCCCAGACGTGTGACGAAACACATTTAATTTCGGAAAAGAAATTAAGGTCCGCCATTTGTGGCTATATTGTAGACTTTTTAATAAAGTTGTTTATTTGAAAAAATGTCTGGAGTCCATTCCGAGTGGATACAATGCAGAATGTTGTGGGTATGATGCAGATAATTCTAGTGGATACAAAGCAGAATTTTTAATACATATGTTTATTTGAGAAATGTCTGAATATAGTGCATTTAAAGTGGATACGATGCAGAATTTTGTGGGTAAAATCCAGGTAGATATTAAGCATAATTTTTAATAAATCTGTTTGAGAGCTTCTTGAATGGAGCCCATTCAGAATGGCTACAATTCAGCTTATCCTGCATGATAGCTTGGGATGATGAACACTCTGTTTACCATGTGAGTTAGTAAGTTTACCTTGCATTATTCCACTACGGTATACCTTATAAGATAGGACCATAGCGTAGTCCATCAAGGTAAGACTGCTACCATTCAGGATAAACGGAGTGTACATCATTCCAAGTAATCCTGCATAGCTAAGCTTGAAGGGACCGTATTATATGATCGTATTAAGCTCATGGAGGCGGGCCCGGCGGGTATATCCGAGGTGGTAATGGAACGTTGACGACTCGGAAACTTTACTGATCCTTGAACGGGCGGTGACATAGGAGGGTAAAGTGGGGAGTGTGGAGTGTGAAACTGAATTATGAAAATATAATATCCAAGCACTCTGTCCCCTGGTGGCTCAAGTCATCAGTTATGTCGTGGCCCAGCAGTTGTATTTGAACCGGGAGACTGGGGTTCAATATCCGGAGGCCACGTGCACCGCCGAAGGTTTTTTTTTATCCCACAGCACAATTTTCCATCCTTTCTTTGAAGGCTAATGCGATAGTCTTAAAAAAAACTCGCCATGACACTCCTGTTTTTATCAGTTCAGATAGATTAAGTAATTGTTATTTTATTTAGTTCGCGTCTTGCTACCCATACGGAATATATAAATTAGATTGAACTAATGATTTAGTGAGGGGGAAAGTAGAATTTAGAATAAATGTACCCGTGTTTTCGTGGCGTGACAATGGGAAGACATTTTAAGGGGGAGGAGGTCCCTAATCTAACTCAACACAATTTTCTTATAGCCCGCTTCAATGGCTGAATTGTCTAAGGCGTAATTTTAGTGCTAGACTGGCCTGCTGCTGACTAAGGTTCAAATCATACTCGCGTCTACTTAGGATTATTTTTAGTATTACTTACAAAGTGAATGATCTCTAAAAGGGAACTCACACATTCATACTAGGTACCCCTTCCTCTCCTAGCCCACCTTAAGGTGGAGTGTAGAGAATGCGAGTTAAGGAAGTATTTTTATTGTTTTTATACCAAAACATTTTTTTTGGTCAAAATAAATTTAATATTACTTCATGAGAAACATAAGAGTTTAATTTTCTTCACGTGGTAATATCAAGAGCTGTTGTTGAATATCTATCAAGGGTGTCCTGGAATTTAATGACAGCTTTTTATCTTAATTTAAAAAGTATCTCATCTAATGCCGTTATGCTTAAAACAGATATTCAACAATTGTTGAGGTCAACATGTGAAGAAAATTCAACTCTATGTTTGTACTGAAGTAACTTCTTTTTTTTTACTTTGGACAAAAAAAAGTGTTGCTATAAAAAAAACTGCAAAAACACTGTCTTTTCCCACCTTAACAAAGGGATCCGGAAAAGTAGGACGAAGGGGCGATGAACCCCAAGAGCAATAAAGCTATTTACGGGACCAATCTGTCTCATGAGCTATCTTTCTCTCTCTCTTTCTCTACTACCCTTGCTCCTATCCGTTCCAAAATCAGCGTTCAGTAAATTTTATCTGTTGTCCAAACTACGAGCCAATACTGTTTAAAATTCATGTAGACCGTAGATACCAATACCCCTCTCGCATGGAAAAACCTCTTACAAATTAATTACCCGCTTCGGTGGCCTCACAATCTAAGGCAACGTTTCTCAAAGTGTGCTCCTCCGAGCCTTGGGGCTACACGAGACATCTTTAAGGGTTTCCTTGAGATTTTAGAATCTTTGTGGAGCTGTATTTTTGAAATAAACTAAAACAAAATATTGCAACATATTGAATGCAGATTCCTGCTGTCTTCTATCAAGCCAGATTTTTCAATAGATTTGCAAAGAATTAAACAATGTCACTATTCTAATTTAAAAAAACTAAACATATATGTTTTGTTTCGAAAAGAGTGGTTTTATTTTTTTATCACGTTATTAATGAACAAAATTAAATTATTAATAAATCTATATATTTACAAAATTTCTCAAAATTTAAAATTATAATGCGATAGAACATATACTCCATTCACGGTAGGAATTACTCTCTGAAAGGTTTTTTTTCCTACCAATATCATACTATATAATAGCTTTCTGGTAAGGAAAAAGGCCTTTCAGAAAACAATTCCTACGGTGAACAGACTTTACTTTAACTAAGTCTTTTTGGGGCTCCACCACTTTTTAGGGGTGTAAAGGGTTCCGCAGGTTTCTCTCGTAATAAACTGGTCACTGAACTTCCGATGACTAGAATATTGGGGTTCGAATCCCGGTCGGGTGTACTGAGTTTTTCCTTCTAAGTGGTTTTCCAATCTCCCTTCATGCAAATGTGGCTACACTAACTCTAAATTCAAACTTTCGCATCCTTAAAACATTAGTGTAGTTAGTACGCGAAACCTGAATAGGCCTATAGCTTGAATGGTTAGTAAGAAGAGTTGCTTAAAAAATACGCTAGTGGGATTGTAGTAATTAGGAAGGTAAAATGTATACGTTGAAAATAGATATTATTTCAACGATTTAAAGGAAACATACCCGCATTTGCGTGGAGGGTGAGCGAGAAACAATTTGATGAAAAAAGACCCTCATTAAACCTCACTGTGAATCGACCCCTTCAACCTCTCCATCATCGGCGAACCAGACGTGTCCACCAATGCGGGTTATCCAGACTTCAAAATGTCACTACCTGCATCGATGGACACATGGATTAAATGCCAGGCTAATATATTTTGTTTTGTCGGTGACGGCAAGGTCAGGGTTCGAATATCAGCCTGGCTACAAGGAACTTGCGGCCGTGGGACTTGCGACCATGGGACTTGCGGTAATGGGACTTGCAGCCATGTGACTTGCGATCGGTGGGGCTTGCGGCCTTGGAAATTGCAATTGGAGGGACTTACAGTCATGGGACTTGCAAATGGAGGAACTTACAGACATGGGATTTGCGATCGGTGGAACTTGCCATCGGAGGGACTTACAGCCATGGAACTTGAGATCGGTGGGACTTGCGATCGGTGCAACTTGCGGCCGTGGAACTTGCGATAGGCGCAACTTGCGACCATGGGACTTGCGGCCGTGGAACTTGCGATCGATGCAACTTGCTACTGGTGAACTTGCGAACAGTGGAACTTGCGGCTGTGGAACTTGCAATCGGAGGGACTTACAGCCATGGGACTTGCGGCCAGGAGACTTGCAATCGGTGGGACTTGCGATCGGTGGAACTTGCGGCTGTGAAGCTTGCAACCTCACCTCAACCCTATAATTTGACATTGTAAGAGTTTATGGCGGAAAATCCAAGAGTTTTGCCTCGCGCGAGAGCACAAGGAAGACAAGGTAATTCAACTTTTATGCAAAATGTGTGGTGCCTTGTCCCTGCTCCCGCCTAAAAAAGTTGAAGATGGGTGGCTTATCATCATGGCGATTGCTCCAGCCTATGGAAAACTTGCCGCGGCCGCAAATCCCACAGAAAAAGGTCTGATCGCAAATTCCACGGACGCATGCTCCACGCTACCAGTATACCTAGAATTTCCCCCCCCCCCTTAAATTGTTTTCCACTCTCATTCATATAAAATGTATGTATATTTCCTTTCAATAATAACTTCCTCATAAGCGTAAATGAAATGCGTTTAGCTCGGGCAAGTAGTAAGATGCTGTGCAAAAAATAGCAAAAAGTCGTCTATGTAATTACTTCTCCTATATAATTATGTAATATCCAAACTTTAAAAAAATGAAAGATTCAAGGTTGATACTTTTTAAATAGGCCTATACTAGACTCTCTGTTTTTCAAGTTTTCTAGAAACTTGAGTAGTACAGACCAACGGTATTCAACCTTCTTTACTCGCGTAACCCCAGGTACAATTTCTTTTCGACTTTTTACCCCCAAAATTATTATTATTATTAGCACCACGTCCTACTAATCGTTCGGGTTATACGCACTTACGCTAATGTGCAATGGTAAGGTGATTGTGAGATGAAATGGAGGACCTACAGTTTAACGTGGAATCCGAACCACGGTGGAGGCCTAGCATTCCACACATTCACAATGTTGTGATTAATACACATATTGTCAGAGGTGAAGGAAGGGTTTGGCATTCAGATAAATCTGTGCCGGGACCGAGGATTGAACCCCGGACCCTCAGCACAGAAGTCTGACACCTTACCCCTAGACCACCAGGTCACATACCCCCAAAGTTGTTGATGTATAATATAAGATCTGGGGGTTCGAACCCTCTAGAATTTTATGAGCTCCCTTGATTTTTTTTTATACATCCGTGTACAAACTTGTATTTGCTTGAGGTGTTGAAAAATTTTCTAGACGAATCAAGGGATTATAAATCTAATTTTTTCTGAGAAAGGGGGCGAGAGGAGTTCGCTAGAAAATTTGACTATACCATCTTGCTTTAACCAATAAAAGTTTTGATAAGTATATATAGAAGGGTTAATCCATCTAATTCCAGGAGGGGGTGGGGGAGTCTGGACCCTCCCGACACCCCTCTTTATACACCCTTGAGCGGGACCTCTCTGGAAAAATTAGCTTTATATGCCAAAGGTCGAACTTATTTGCAGGCCACAGCCCAAGACAAAACATCTGCAATAGTAAATTTACCATTACTATTATTATTATTATAATCATTATTAAAATTAAAATTATTATTTTAATATATACAATTTAATGATTGGTAATATTTTTAAGATCGCCAATGATTTTGTTTTATTCCATTCATATTTTGTGTCACCCCCTTCCTTTATAATAGGTTACTTTAAACTCACCCGCCTCGGTGGTGTAATTGGCTAACGCGCTAGTCGTGTTGAGCTCGACCGCCGAGGACGGGGAGATCAAGGTTCGAATCTCGGTCGGGTGAACTGGAGGCGGTTTTTCCTAAATGGTTTTCCACTCTCCCTTCAATGCAAATGCGGGTTCACTTCCTCTCAATTCAACCCTTCCAATTCCTAATCCATTAGCCTAATTAGTACTTAAGCGTATAACCCGAACGGTTAGTAAGACGCGGTGCTTCTTCTTCTTATTATTATTACTTTAAACTCTACACACAAAAAAAGCAAGGAAGGACCATTGTAATCTTACAATTAAACTATGGTTTATTAGACCACCTTTATTCTAGCCTCACTGCTTCCCTTTGCCCAGAATTGACCACACGCCACTAAACCAAAGCTATTATATTTGTTTTAGTGAGGGTTTACTCGCATCTAGATAACATATTCTTAAAATTCCCGATTCGATTTCCGTGTCCAGGTGTCATTTTTAAATTTTCAGAATATGATATCTAGATGCGAATAAATCCTCACTAAAACAAATATAATAGCTTTGGCTATTTGATTCTTCTATAAATATTTGTTTTAAATTCTACGTACCCACCTAAGTTGTCTTCGCGCAACTCCAGGTTGAATACCAATAGTATAGACTATAGACTATAGAGAAATTAAATAATAACTTTCAATACATTTTTTGTGTGAAGTCATGTCATAAGTGTTTATGACAAAACGAGTTGACCTTGATGGAGACATTTATGGAGTTGTTTCTTTTCTGTTGTTTTTTTAGCACAGCTTATTACTACCCGTTCGGGTTATACGCCCATGTACTAATTACACTAGTGTGTTAGAGATTAGGATGATTAAATTTAGAGTGATTACTAGCATTTGTGTGGAGAGAGAGAGAGAGAGCGTGGAAAATCATTTTGGGAAAATAAATCTCAATACACCCGACCTGGGATTCAATCCCCGATCTCCCAGTCATTGGCAGATCAGTCTAGTGTGAGAGTGACGCCTTAAACCACAGTACTACCGAAGTGTGCTATGCATTTGTTACGTATACCTAATATTTCCGAGTTAAAAAAGGGTCTGGTGGGAATTTAATTAATGTATTTCAATCAGTGTGCTTAGTTTTTCAGTTAAATTTACCAAATTCACAAATATTCCAGTAATATAAAAAAGTTTTTGGTGAAATTCTCTAAACAATTTTTTTTTAAGAAATCAAAAGATTCACTGTGTTTTCTCAATCCACACGGTTTTCCAGGTGCGTGACGACTCTGTGAATTGTATTCAAATTGAGTAGCCACACCGAAAGAAAGGTTTTGAAAAGTTAAATTGGCGCGGAAAAAATAAATAAATAAACTTTGTATCATATTTCATTTTTAAGTCCTAAGCCATTCAAGAGTAGGAACATGCTTTTTGTGGACGTGATAGGCTTTAAAAAGACAAAAATAATCTATAAATATATACACTTTTCTATAATGTAAATAAATGGTACGATACACAGCAAAGATTTTCTCTCTCTTTTATCTTAGAATAGAGACATGAGTATATTTGAAAACGAAATAACATACACTTTTTAAGAAACACTCCATCAAATAACCTAAATGAAATAGTATACACTTTTATAGAAACAATGAGAAAATAGGAACATTTCTGTCCATCAAAGAGCATAAAAATCCATTTCTGTTTTCAAAAAGCTGCATACAAAAATTATTTGCTTATAGCTTAGAAACTATTAATTCTATATAAAAAATATCCAAATAAAAGATTTAAAAAAATAGTACTACAACTTTACTACGATAAGTTATTTTGTTTCTCAAATAGCTGTGAAAATATTATTAAAATTGGAAATTTCCACATACGTAAAGTATTATCTTCGAAGTCGTTTTCACGAGAAAATAAGAATTACCACCCAATTTGTTTGTAATGGAAAACAATGGCGAATACTAAATTAAATCAAAATCGTTAGAAATGATTATGAAAAAATCTAATTTTTTTTTCTTTTTAACCTTTGATAAACTACCCTTAACTCCAAAAACTCGTTGGGGGAACCTTATGAAAACCTTAAAAGATTTAGCCCAACCTGCAAAATGGTTTTGTCTTTAGTCCGAGATACAGACACACATACGACATCGGGAAAAACAGATTTTTCTGTTTCAGCGTGTCATCAAACGTCAACATTTATCAAAATTTAAAGTTAAAAATTTTTTTTTACGATCACAATACTTCTCTCTCACAGGGGTCGAGCGAAAGTAAAAAATTATAGTTGAAGAGATGTAGATATTGTGATCCTCTAACCGCGGTTAGAATTATTATCATGACTATAAAATAATCGCCCGTATCGGTGGTCGCATGGCCTATGGCGTCAGTCTCGCAATAAACTGGATTGTCAGTGACGGGCGTTTCAATGTTCGAAAATCGGCCGAGTGTTGTGAGAACATTTTTTCCTAAAAAAAATTTTTTTTCACCCTTCCGCCACGCAAATATATGTACATTTCCTTTAAATTATACCTTTCTAAGTCCCAATTGATATGATAATAGAACGGACGGGTACTAAGACGATTTGAACCTAAAACCCGCCTCGGTGGTGTAGTTGGCTAACGCGCTAGTCGTGTTGAGCCCGACTGCCGAGGATGGGGAGATCGAGGTTCGAATCTCGGTCTGGTGAACTGGGGGGTGGGGGGTTCCACTCTCCCTCCACGCAAATGCGGGTTCACTTCCTCTATTAAACCTTCCCAATTCCTATTCCATTAGCGTAATTAGTACTTGTGCGTATAACCCGAACGGGTAGTAAGACTCAGTGCTAAATAATAATAATAATAATAATAATAATAATAATAATAATAATAATAATATAATGTGAACCTAAAAATCAATGCGCGGTTTTATTCCTCGAGTTTAGGTCGTTTGAAAATCATCCGATAACAGATTTTATTGATTCCTTCTAGCAAATAAAAGAGGGGAAAGAGAACATAGTTTGTTGACATTGGGAGTTGCCAAGAACGGTAATTAAGTCCATGGAAACAATTTTAGTTTTCCCTGCGTCTCTGTATCCGTTCAGGATATAATGTTTGTTATTTTTATGTGAGGTATTTATGGACATTTGACAGTAAACATTTATTGCAAAATATTAACAAGTGCGTAAAAGCTATAAATAGTGATTCAATGATTTCAAATCATTACAATTCACGAATTATAAGGGATCAAACTTGATATTTTATGCTTTTTGCGTACCATTGTTATGGTAAAGTAGTTTATGTACTGTATGTGGCTAATATTTAGTATAACTAGACATTCATTTGTGCTATACACAAATAAATGTTTATAGTATGTTAAATAAAAGTAATTATTAATGTATATGCAGTTTAAAAGCGGTAAACTTACAATTTTTTTTTAAATAATATCTAGATACTGTCCTT
The DNA here is from genome assembly GCA_902155825.1 of Timema genevievae. NCBI lineage: Eukaryota > Metazoa > Arthropoda > Insecta > Phasmatodea > Timematidae > Timema > Timema genevievae. The sequence goes on along the minus strand of CABFWO010005914.1, from coordinate 30,648 downwards.
TTTATTGGCCAATAATCTGATTTTATCGCATTTTGTAGTACACAATGTCGTTATTTAGATTTTTTCTAACCTCACTTTATCAATTATTTTGTTAATGTGTCAGAGTTGGTTATTTATTTATTTAGCACCACGTCCTACTACCCATTCGGGCTATAAGCTTACGTACTAATTACGCTAATGGTTTAGGAATAGGGAAGGTTGAATCTAGAGGAAGTGAACCTGAATTTCCGTGGAGAAAGAGTGGAAAATCATTCAGGAAAAACTACCCCCAGTTCAACCGATCTAGATTCGATCCTCGATCTCCTCGCCCTCGGCAGTCAAGCTCAATACTAAACTAGCGCGTTATCCAGCCACGCCACCGAGGCGGGTGAGTTGGTTATTGAAATTATATATATTTGTAATGTCTTGTTTTGACTAACGATTGCAAAGACAGCATTAACTAAGAGAACATAATATATTAATATTAGCACCGAAGCTCGCTAACCATTCGGGTTACGTATGTATACTGAGCTAATGTATTAGGGATAAGGAAGGTTGAATTTAAAGGAAATGTACCCACATTTGCGTGGAGAGAGAGAGTGGATAATCACTTAGTAAAATCCACTTTCAGTACAAATAACCGTGATTCAATCCATGATCTTCCCGTCATCGGCAGTATAGTCTATTGCTAGAGTGACGCCTTATAAAATGCGGCCACAGAAAAGGGTTATATATATATACACGCAGTAGAACTTCATTTATCCGGACTTTATTAAACCGGACTTCGCTCAATCTGGACTGTCTTTTCCCAAAATATCACAATAATAAATGCCGATGAAAAAGCTTAATAATATTACTTTAATTATTAGGGCAAGAAATGTGTGTTAAAGGGAAACAACTGAAAAGAAGTAATTTTTTAGAACTTGTTTTTTTTTATCACCGCGTTTTACTACTCGTTCAGTCTATATTCTTTCAAACATGTTAGTGTGGCATGTGACGTGAGAGTGGATATGAACCAAGACCATCAAGTTCTAAATAAAGTCGGATTTAAAAAAAAACAGAATAACCTGTAAGTAATGTACAGTACACATCAAGGATTCATTAATCGGAACAGATTCAAGACCCAATTAATCTGAATTAATGAGGTACTACTATATTGCTCTTCTTATGCGATACCCGCCTCGGTGGCGTAGTTGGCTAACGCGCTAGTCGTGTTGAGCTCGACCGCCGAGGACGGGGAGATCAAAGTTCGAATCTCGGTCGGGTGAACTGGGGTTGGTTTTTCCTCAATGGTTTTCCACTCTCCCTCCACGCAAATGCGGGTTCACTTCCTCTAAATTCAACCCTCCCAATTCCTAATCCATTAGCGTAGTTAGTACTTAAGCGTATAACCCGAACCGTTAGTAAGACGCGGTGCTAAATATTATTATTATTCTTATGCGATGGGGTATTATTTGTGAGTGAGTATGGTTTGTGACGCCGGTAACCAGTAGCAAAGTCTCGTGGACATCCCTGAGTACTTAGGAAGATGTACCGACTCATTAGCACACAGTTTGTGGACAACAGTGCCTACGTCAGAGGCGAGACTCCACTGGCAGGCCGGGCATATTTGCACCGCGGAGGTGTTGTTCCACATTATGCATGTATTTATTATCACTATCATTATTATCATAATAATCAACATTATTATAACTATAATTTACATTACCATGAACATTATAATTAATAGCATTAAGAACGTTGTCTAACCTGTAAAGTCACGGCAAACTAAGGTGGGATTTCCCATGCTAATGTATTTACGTTTAATTCGGGGATTTTTATAGACACAAAAATTTTAAACATTCTTACATAATTCTAAAAATTAGTCTTACATTGCCACAGACTTATCTTTTTGGTCTTAAAGTAGTTTTTTTTCATCCGTATTTTTCTTTAATTTTCTACAAGTCAGGATATGTGGTTTATTGAGGGAAATGACCTGTAGGAATCTTCCTGCCAAGATGTAAATTTTAAATGTCCGTGGAAACGTATGTTTATCAAGAATAGGACAAGAAAAAGATAAGTCCGAAATGCAATTTAGTGCTGTCCAGGAACAAATAGTAGTGTATAAACTTGTTAGCAGAAGAAAGGGATTTCTACCAGAAAGTAAACAAGAGCCCCCCCCCCCCTCCCGTCAACCTTTTCTTGTTCGTATATTGGCTTCTAAGTGTGACAGCGCTTTATAGTGTTTGGCTGCATCAGGTTAAGACTTCGCAAAATAGTTTCGAGTTTACGTCACGTCAACGTCGTTAGTTTTATTTTTCCAAAATTAAAAAAAAAAAATTGTAATCCCTATCTTACTATTAACCCGCGATTTCTGAAGAAAAAAACCCTAATGCGATAAGGATGAGTAAGATTACATTTTTAGGAAAGGTACCCACATTCGCGTTAGGAGATATTGGGAATACCGTTTTAAGGAGGGAGGGGGGGAACAAACCGCACACCCAGTAGGGATTCTAGCCCCCCCAACCTTCTTATCTTTGACAAAGAGAGAAATAAAAATATATTTGTCGGGCAATAATTTCACTTCGTTGAACATATTTTTAGGATTATATTTTTTTTTAATTTAAATATTTTTTTTATTATGACCGGCAGTCAGTGTCAAAGCCGATTTATTGTCAGTTACACTAAATTTCCACTGACTTAATCCGCGCTGTCACGTCGAGTATCGCGAACAGGAAATAATAACAAAGACATCATTTTCACGCATGGACGCCGATATTTGATATTCATTCCGAGGGAGCGCTCCAACGTCAACAATTCAGTTCAGGGGACGATTAAACTAATAATAGCGGTGCAAATATCATTAAAATTCCCGACCTCGATGCATAATTAAGTGTTTAAAATTTCACTATTTTTTCCTTACCGGTACTAATGAACGTCAAGGTGAGAGCGTAGGGAACGCGAACTAAGGTCAGTGTTTTTTGCAGTTTTTATAGTAAAACTTTCTTTTTTGCCAAAACAAATCAAATATTGCTCCAGTAGAAACGTAGAATTTAATTTTCTTCACATGGTGATATCAACAGTTCTTGGATGTCTGCCATGAGCATAGCGGCATTTGATGAGAAACTTTCTAAATGAAGAGAAAAAGTTGTCATTAAATTCCAGGTCATCCTCGTCATATATTTAACACGTGTTTGCTTCTACCAGAAAAATATTCAATTTATTTTGACCAAAAAAAGTTTTTATATAAAAATTGCACAAAAATACTACTCTTAGAGCGGTATGCGAGAACGTTAGTGGATGCTTAGTGGACCGATAGTGTGGTCCCGAGCCTTTTAACACCGAATGTAACACATTTTTATCATTTTCTGAGTCTTACTTACCCGCCCAGGAAATCCCCAAATTTATACTAATGAATGAGTTAGGTAGAATTTAAATAAAAGCTATCAGCATTTTCGTGGAGGGATAGAGAGTAAATATTTAGAGAAAAACATTTATGTACACCAAGCTTGGATCAACAACCACAGAAAATTAGACTAGACGAAACCAACGCCATTGTCCACATGCCCATCGGTGTGTGTGTGTGTGTGTGTGAGAGAGAGAGAGAGTGAGTGAATGTTAGTTTTAAAACGCCAAATAAATCAAATGTGTGTTATTTTATGTCCAAACCCAAAAATAAATAGCATTATAAACATGATATTAGTGATATATTAAAAAGTATGGGAAAACAATTAGGTAAGAATGAAGGCGAGAGATGCATGGAGAATCAGAAGAGGGGAACTATTAATTAGATAAAGAGACTACACGATAAGGCTAGTCACAGTAGGATTGTGGTAAAAATACACTTTTAGAATATTTTTTGCTGTTGTCAAAATTGTTATTTTTTTTAAGAACGCCTCCTATTACCCATTCAGTTTTACGCTTTTGTACTAATTACGTTAATGTGTTAGGGATCAATAAGGTTAAATTTAGAGGACGTTTACCTGCATTTGCGTGGAATAAAAACTGAAAATCATTTATGAAAAACCACCTTAAGTACACACGACCAGGATTCGAACCCTGATATCCCCGTCACTGACAGTCCAGTCCAGAGAGTGACAGTCCAGTCCAGAGAGTGACGCCTTACACTATGTGACCACCAAAGCGGGTAACATTGTTTTTTTAGCACCGCGTCTTACTACTCACTAGGAGTATACGCTTGTGTACTAATTACGGTAATGGTTTAGGAATGAGGGGGTTTAATTTAGAGGAAATGTACTCGCATTTTCGTGGAGAGAGTGGGAAACCATTCAGGAAAAAAAAACACTCAGTACACCGGACCGGGGTCTAACCAAGATCTCCTCGTCATCGATTGTCTAGTCCAGTGGTCGGCAAAGTGCGGCTCCAGAGCCGCATGTGGCTCTTTGACACCTTAAATGCGGCTCTGACACAAATATCCACGGAAGGTGCAATAATATTTTCATTTAAAAAAACTAGGTAAAAGAAAAATTACATCTTATTTTGATAAATTAAAATTCTTCTATAAATCGAGAACATGTATAATTTTTTGTTTAAGCTAAAAGATAGATA
>CABFWO010005914.1:0-20454 GCA_902155825.1 Timema genevievae | reverse complement strand
ATATATATATATATATATATATATATATATATATATATATATATATATATATATATAATCTTGATTCTTTAAAATAAATTCATATTTACAAAAATTAGGGGTTGTTTCTCCAATGCAAACAAGGAAAAAGTTTTTTTATAACGTGATGGATAACATTTGTAAAACCACCCTTCCCACACCCGGACAAGAATCGAACCTTGACCTCCTCGTCGTAGACGAGTATTATGACCGTCAAAAAAACTCGAAATTTGGATACATTCAGCCCCCTGAAATGGAAAAAAAAAACGTTTTTGTGATGCCGTCTGTCTGTTTATTTTGTCTGTCTGTATCTCGGCCTAGAGCCGAAACTATTTTACTGGTTGGGCTAAGACTCGTTATCTAGGGTTATCATAAGGTTCACCCAAGCGGTTTTTGGAATTAGATATCAAACCTTAAAGTTAAGGTAAGTTTACTGACGGACAAAAAAAAGAAAAAAGTTTTTTTTCCAATAAACCAGCTCTTACAATTATGATTAAATTTTGTATCCAGCTAATGATTAAAATTTACATTACAAACAAAATGGTGACTCATTTTCACATGAAAATGACTTTTAAGTATATTTTGCACGAGCGAAAATTTCCAATTTTGATCAAAACTCCGAAACTATTTGAGATACGAAATAACTTACGGTATGAATGTGAAGTTGTAATACTATTAAGAAAAAAATTATTTTAAATATATTTTTATAAAAGCGAGAGTTTCTAAGCTTTAAGCAAATACATATAATATATTTTTTAATTCAGGTCTTTGAAATATGAAATTGTTAAGCTCTTTGGTGTAGACTACAGAAGAAATTTTACTCTTTTCTCAGTGTTTCTGTAACTCTGTAACAACGTATATTAATTCATGTATGCTCTTTGGTGGAATGTTTCTGCAACAATGTATATTATTTAGCTTCACATAACTTTACTTTTTTTAAATGTATCTTTATTAAGATAAATGATAGAGAAAGTATGTGCGGTGTACCACCGTACCATTTGTTTTATATAGGTCATTAAATGAGTACTCAGAACCTTACTGACTCCATGATGGTATTTGACGAGCTTGAAACTAGATAAGATAGCACAAATACGAATTTAGCTTTATTATTAACTAACTAAGCCGTGTAATGCTGAGTTGACTTAAACTCGGCCCCATTACTAAATGCCTAAAGGTGGTCAAATAGGTCTACTATATCTTGCTTTGATCTCATCAAATGGTGATTAAAATAATTTAATGTGTGTACTTTCCGTTCCTTTTGAAATGTAACGTGCTGGCCATAAGCGTGGCCCAGATTTTGATAGCATGCCATCTCTTTTCATACAATGCTCATATCTACATAAATTATGCTCATGATCCTTCTGGTTTTGTTATGTTTTTATAGGTCATATTTAGCTCATTTGTTGTCATTTTGTATTCTTAGGTAATATTTTATCGGTTTGCAACTATGGGTAATTTTTTGACATTTTTGAGTCATTTTTGAATAAACCTTCAGTATTTATTTTGTGTGTGTATATGTGTGTATATATATATATATATATAGCAACGCGTCTTACCAGCCGTTTGGGTTATACACTTATATACTAATTAAGCTAAAGGGTTAAGGATTAGGAAGGTTAAATTTGGAGGAAGTGTACTCACATTTGTGTGTAGAGAGAGAGTGGGAGACAATTAAGTACATTCAGTACATCCGATATGGATCGAACGACAATCTCACCATCATCGGCGGAATAGTTTAATGCGAGAGTGACGACTTAGACCATGCAGCCACCAAGGCAAGCTTCTTTTTAAATACTATCGATATTTTATTTGTAGTTTGTTTTACCCACACAGGTTTTCGGAATAGGATGATTGGGTATGTAATAAACTTTGTATCCTCTTTCTTGTCTGGTTGTAAAATACACATTCCTGGTGAGATTGTAAATAAGACTGAGCGGGTTGCGTTGAGAAGGGGAAGCTAACTTCTTCTGAAGAAGATATTTTGCTAGTTAATATATTTAACAGTATACAAGAATCTATTTAATAAAGGCTTTTCATTGCATTTATTTTTGTTAGTTTCCATTTGTAAAGTGCAAGGAATAAACTTTACAACAAAAACCCAGACCCTTATTCTAAGACCTAAATGGATGTATGAATGTTACAATAAATTTAATTTATAATTATTTTTTATATTTTGTTACTATTTATATTTTCTATTATTATATTATATTTCTATTTCATCTTGGGTGACCTGGTGGTCTAGGGGTAAGGTGTCAGACTTCTGTGCTAAAGGTCCGGGGTTCAATCCTCGGTCCCGGCACAGATTTATCTGATTGCCAAACTCTTCCTTCACCTCTGACAAGACGTGTATTAATCACAACTTGTGAATATGAGGAATGCCAGGCCTCTACCGTGGTTCGGATTCCACGTTAAACTGTAGGTCCTCCATTTCATTTCACAATCGCCCTACCATTGCACATTAGCGTAAGTGCGTATAACCCGAACGGGTAGTAAGACGCGGTGCTAATAATAATAATAATAATAATAATATTTCATCTTATGTTTATTATTTTTACCAAGGTTTGGGACTCACAGAAAAAATAAAAATTCGAATTCGAGACTCGTCTTCGTAAAACAGTGGATTAAACCAAACTCGAATTATAAGTTGCAATACAAAAACAATCCTGGTTTTGATAAAGACCTAATCAAAATGAAACTAAATTATGCCAATTTAGAGCGTGAAGGATTAAAAAGAGGAAATATTTGGGCCACGTATGAAACTAGGTCATCGGATAAAAACCCTTCCCTAACCATATGAATACCCTGAATCGCTCTATGGGGCGTCGGGATGCTTAGAAACGATGCATATTGTCGGGACGGCGGGACGCCTGTGAGGCACGTGACGTCTGGTAGGCAGGCGTCGAGTTCTGTTGGGTGTCCCGCTGCCTCGTGTCGAACTGACTGTGTCTCTCTCTCTCTTTCCGCTCTCTTTCTATCTATTGTCCTCTCTTCCTAGCTTCACTCTTCTTTCTTCTCTTGTTACTCTCTCACATAGAGAAAGTATTACAATCTTGAAAAATATGGTCCTATAGATTATAATGGATATTAACGTTTTATGTTCTCCTGAACTAAACACAACCTTAAAGCTAGTAATGGTATCCTTTTTTGGTGTGTTTACGTCTTGGCCACAGTGGAGAGCGTTGAGATCTAGTTGCTAAGCAGCCAATTCTAAGATAATCTGAATCAAATCTTAGTGGGGTCGAAAATTAAGTATACCCGTTGCAAAAAACAAAACAAAAAACAACAACGGGTAATTCGATGTTAACTCTAAGTCGTCAAGGGTTCAAGCGGTGATATCAATTTAAATTAACGCTCCAATAGGCTTGGTATTATTATAATTATTATTATTATTAATAATAATATTAACTGATCGAATGTAGCAAGGTCCTGTTTTAGCTTGATCACATGTCATTTAATCCATTTGTCTGTCTGTCAATATGTTTGTTACGCGATAACCGGTCAAATGCGCGGACCAATTTTAACAAAATGTGTCAGGGAAATTCTTTGAACTTAGGCCGAACAGCGTATGAACCATTCTTCTACCCTTCAAAGTAACAAAGCTTACTTTGCACTATTCCACTATGGTAAAGCTGATAAAATAGGGTCATATTGTAATCCATCAAGGTAAGACCCTTTCGGGTTATACGCTTAAGTACTAATTACACTAATGGATTAGGATTTGGGAAAGTTTAATTTAAAGGAAGTGAATCCGCATTTGCGTGGAAGGAGAGTGGAAAACTATTTTGGAGAAGCCACCCCCAGTTCACCCGACCCAGATTCGAACCTCTATCTCCCCGTCCTCCGTGGTCTAGCTCACACGACTGGCGCGTTAGCCAACTACGTCACCGAGGCGTGTCGTTACTACTGTAATAACGATAAGAATAATATGGCATAATTCTTAATATGATGTATTTATCCTTTTTAGAATATAGAGAACAAGGTCTACTGTTCACATAACTACTAGGTTTGAATATATGTGCAACATGACGAATATATAACCCAAGACTAAAACATCGTTTAGGCGCACCGGTGGTTCCACGGACAAAGGCTTCATTTTCATCTAATCTGGTTAGCCAGTGAAGGGAAGTTCGAGGTTCTAATTTCGATTTCGGGTGTCTAAATGTTTCCTCACTTTCCCTCCACTTTAAGTGAGATAATATTTCCTCTTAATTTTACTCTACTCAACCTTACCCCATTAGATAGCCCGAAAGGGTAGTAAGATGGAAGCACACAAACACAAATTATCATTTGAGGAAAAGAATAAACTCAATTTAATTGTTATATATTTTCGATCATATCGGTGATCAAAAGTTGTACTTGTATTAAATAGTGTGATAAGTGTGTTTTAAAACTTAAATAAATATATATTAAGTGCAACATTTAACGTGTGAAGAAAATTGGTATCGATAACTCGTGGAGAAATGAATAGGGCAGGGCCTAAACAAAATGCAATCAAATTTGTAAGGAAAAAATATAATACATATAGACCAAGGTCTTCTCTAAGCCTTTTAAAGAGTGTATTCATTTCCCCCTTAATATCTAAGCCCCTCCAAAGAAGATGGTAAGCATAAACTACCCAGTTTAAACTATTTTAAATCTTATAGTTTTATCGTTTGATATTTCAAACTTACTGTCAGCAATCTGATGATCTTGAGAAACAAAGTTTGGCTCTACCTGACGGTAGTTATTTTCCAGCACTGAAAACTTAACTTCTAGAGGTAATTTATGTTAAATTAAGAACAAAAAACCAAGACTTTATAGACTGTCCAACTACGGTAATATAATTTGTTAGAAGAAAAAGAATGATAACCTATTTTAAGGTAATTAAAGGTGTAATTCTAAGGACACAGTTATTTGCCCAGAGTCTACCGTTTTCCCCGGTGATTAGTGGTCTCATTTCTTGGTCACACACATTCTGCTAACAGGTTGACCACTTGTTACTAATTGCCAATTATGGTATGGCGTTTGATCGATCCATCGATACTCGAGTCATTCTGATAAACACATGCAGTTTGTCCCAAACACCGCTAGTTTGAGAAAAATTGTAATTTAAAAAAATATTTTTGTGATAACTCATTTCGGTGATTTTCTTTATTTTATTTCTCTCACATTCATCCTTTATTAATGACAGATTTAAGCCTTCGTTATAAACCAAATCTAAGGTACTTACTTCTTAAAGGGAGAAAAAAAAAGGATTTGAAACACAAAGTGCAGATCATTAAATAAGCACCATAGACAGAAACACTTCCAAAATCTGAAATATTAAATTCTAATATATATTTACCTGCACCGACGGATAAAAGTGTCAGCTTCGAATAGTCTGGTTGACCGGTGACTAAGAGGCCAGGGATTTAATCCGGTTTGGAAGTATTGAGGTGTTTGGTTTCCTAAGTGGTTTTCCACCCCTCCCTTCGCGCGAACGTGGATAGAATTGCCCTAAATCCTATCTTACTCGTTCCTATCCTATTATTGTAAATAAATATGCCGATAACGTGGACGTGTGGGAAAATGTAATGCCCAACAACAAAAATAATATGATAAAAAATCTACAAAATGTGATCACCGAGTCCAGAAATGTTAACCAAATACATTTTTGTAGAACGTATTTAATGTAAAAGATGGCATATAAATTGGATTTAGAAAAATATAGTCCATTCTCAAGTAAGTTCACGTAAGTAAATTTGGTTTGTCACGATTTAAAGGGCGTCGTCAGATGTTCAGTGTTTGGTACTCCCCCTTTAGACACGCAACTTTGACGATGTGGAGCTATTACCTCTAAACATGAAATATAAAATTAATGTGTATGTATAATAAATAACAAAGTAACTTTATAGCCTAGCAGTAAAAATACGCCAAAATAAAAATGTACGACTTAAATACACGAAAAGAGTTTGTAGGGACCAACTAATTATCTTTTGACATTAGATGCTTATTGAAAATGCGCAGTAATAAGAAAGTTCATTAGAAAGAAAAAACATCTATTTGGTGAAAAAAATACTGCATTATTCATTATACCATTTTATAACAATATATTTAGGCTACTTGATTCAAAAAATATATAACTATTCAAATGAATATTTTTGTATACAATTATAATATAGAATTTACCCTTAGTTTGTACGTTTAATATTACAGAAATAGGCGCTTATTCTTAAACATCAGAAATGAAAAATTTCTGCTTAAAAGTATAGTCTTTAGAGATAATAAAGGATAGATGGAACATAGAAAAGAAACTTTTCGTTCTTTCAGAATTGGGTATAAACAATAAATACTTAAAATGTCGAGATGTATAGTTGGTTTTTTTTTTTGCTATCACAAGACTTTTTCTATACTTCGTATGTATTGAGAAAGTAATCAATAATCAGTATAAAAGCGAGAGTAATTGTTATTGTTATTATTATTATTATTATTATTATTATTATTATTATTATTATTATTATTAGCACAGCGTCTTACTACCCGTTCGGGTTACACGCACTTACACTAATGTGTAATGGTAGGGTGATTGTGAGATGTGTGAGATGAAATGGAGGACCTACAGTTTAACGTGGAATTCGAACCACGGTGGAGGCCTGGCATTCCACACATTCACAAGTTGTGATGAATACACGTCTTGTCAGAGGAGAAGGAAGGTTTTGGCAATCAGATAAATCTGTGCCGGGACCAAGGAATGAACCCCAGAACCCCAACACAGAAGTATGACACCTTACCCCCTAGACCGCCAAGTCACCAAAGAGATTAATAAGCTAACTATTTAGCGTATAGACGAAGGACTTCTATCGCACTGCTGTCATATGCCATCTCTTTGTATTTATGTGATAGGTCTTGAAGGGTTGAGTTACGTATGTTGCCATGGTGACGGCGAGGGCAGAAATGACGCACAAAGCGAACAGGGAAGCAGAGGCAGGGGGAGGTTACAAGAATTACCTGCCTACAAAACCGTCCGTATGTTCAAAGCAATCGAGCAACTAATAGTTGCATGCAACGACCGTGTTCCTTGTTATTAATTCGTAGAACAACAAAGTTACTAGCAGTTTCATTAAAAAGGAGTTAGTGATTATAAAAAGATCACCCACATTAACGTAGATCTGTAGTTTTCAACCTGTGGTACGCGTTGCCTCCGGGGGTACGCGGCGTATTTTTATAGGGGTATGCAAAACTAATTTAGCAATGACAGTCTTTTTTTCTGCTCCAGGTTTACTTAATTTTAGCATTATATAAAAATAGTTGTTTTTTTTATAAACCAACACAAGACTTCATTAGTAATATTTTTTAGTACATTCAAATACGAATTTTAAATATATATTCGTGTTTTTCTTTCTTTTTATGATTAATCTGTAGGTATAAATTTTCTTTAAGCGACACGTGAAGTTGGAGTGTTTAGTTAATTAATTAAAATATCTGTATTGATTTATGTAGTTTGATATGTAAAATGTTGTATTTAGTTATGATTGAAGTATTTTAATCGAAATAACTCACCTATTTCCTAAGTTATATAACTAATTTAAAAAAAAACACTAGAACGTCTAAGGAAAGGTTTTTTTTAAATAACTAAATAAAAACTTTTGGGCTACTTGAGATAAATATTTACGAATGGGGCATCGTTCAGGAAAGAATTGCGCCGTTTTCGGGATAGTAAAAGAAGTGGTGCGTCGGGGGACGATGTGTACGAGCCAATACTGTGGTTAAGTTGGGAGTTCACTCGTGATAGTGGTAGAACGTGTGTGGTGAACTATGACCGAGTCCGGCTCGGCGAGCTTTATTCGCCGAGCCGGAATCATGAGTCAGGGCCTCATGTAAAAACTTGACTAAGTGGATGCTTAGTGGACACTAAGGCTTTATTAGAATGCTTGTATATATATATATATACATATATATAGGCATATATGTGCGTATAGATTACCTCTAAAGAATAAAATGCTTCCTTTCTCATCCCTGTCCCTTTAGAGTAATGATCATATAATTAATATGCGTACAACCTGAACAGGTGGTAAGACGTGGTGATTAAAAAAACCTTTATATAAATATAAATAAAGCTAAATAAATATACAAATTTCTAAATATATATATATGTGTATATATTTAGAAATTTGTATATTTATTTAGCTTTATATATATTTATATAAAGGTTTTTTAATATATATATAATATATATATTTATATAAAGGTTTTTTAATATATATAATATATAATATATATTATATATATAATATATATATTAGCGTATAGCTCGACCATGTACCAAAAAGCTGTGAAAAAAATTATTCTTTTTTTTAAAAGTGAATTGATTGAGGGTGAATTTAAAGAAAATGCACTGGTAGTCACATGAAAAGGTGTCGGAAAACCACAAGGTGAATAAAATCCCCCTCCCCAAACGAAGAACGAACCACGGCCCTTTCAAGTCCTCTACACTATCCGTGCGATCAAATGCTTACGTCCTCGATTTACATATCAAGGATACGTACTCAGCACCTAGGATCCTACAGAGCCTTATTTAGAAAGGAAGTCGACAAGGAATGGTGTCGAGCGTGTCGGCTTAAAGTTGTTAAGGCGTTGTTAAAACTTTTACGATTGTGTTGTAAAACTAAAATTATTACATCTGAGCAAACTATAGTAAGGCCCTTATTTGATAACTAGATAACTTTCTAAATCTACTTTTACGCATTTATATGTCAGTCACGTGATCTGCAGCCGTCGATAGTTTTAAAATAAAATTAATAAAATAGTAAAATGTTATCAATTTTGGATGCGAAAAAATCTGTTTGTATTTCTAAAAGGTCCTTTGTTTGAAAATAAGACTGTAAGATTTTTTTTATAGAAAATGCTAACTAGTTAGCTAGTTTTTTTTTTTGCTGTCAAAATTAATAATATATTTTTACATTATTATTAAAAAAAATTTAAATGTTGATATATTTCAAACGTGAGAGCTGCATTTCAGATGACATGACGTATGAATATATGAAAATTGTTTTAGTAACTTTTATACAGGTAAAAAGTTCCTTACCATCTAAATCGAACCGTACTTAAGGTATTTATATTATTCCCTGCAGGGTCTAAATGTATTTATGATTAATTTATGACATTGAATATATAATTATTTGAAGTGGTTCAATAGTTCGAACTACCAACTTTCAAGGGGCGTATATGAAACTTTTTATTTGTACCGAGTCTTACTACCCGTTCGGGATATAGGCCTATGTACTAATTACACTAATGCGTTAAGGATTAGTAAAGTTGAATTTATATTAAGTGTATCCGCATTTGCCTGGAGGGAGAGTGAGATTTTATTAAAGAAAAACATCACACTCAGTACACCCGACTGGGATCGAAGCACGATCTTCCCGTCTTCGATAGTCTAGTCTATTGAGAAAGTGACGCCTTAGCCCACTGAAGCAGTTTGCAAAGATCTTGAAGGGATTTCAAAGCAGTTTTGAATCTTTTTTAACGTTTTATTAGTTATTTATCAGTAACACATTTGTACTCCCTTCATTAACAAACTTTTGTTCTAAAAATAAACATTAACGAAGAGCTTTATTATTTGTGATGATATATTTTTTTAAATACTACCATATATGAGTAAAAAAATCAATATATATATATATAAAGTTTTAAAGATCTATTAATAAAAACCTCAATAAACCTCAATAAACATGTCAACGATTTTTAAAGAAATTAAAATGTTAAAAAAGGCCACACATAGTAAATAAAATTCTAGACTCCATTCAAAGCTTCCTTGAACACTATAAATAGGTGCTACGCAAATGTAATAAAACAGCACTGATTAAAATTTAATGAGGACAAGGAGGAGATGAAGAGAATAAAACAAGTAAAAAAAATCGCTCGTTGTTAAGAGCCCGTTTCACCCAATGGATTACACCTAATTATATAGGTAATACAGTTCGAACCTGACTTCGCATCATTGTGCGGTTTTATGTATTTTACTTTATAGTACATTGGAATTGAGCAGTGAAACTGTTTTAACATATTTTAACTAAATTATATTACACAATCGTAAAGACGTTATCATGGTAGATTGTGATAACTGAAAACAAAATTTTCAAAAATTTGTTAGATGTTAATTATCCTTAAATCATTTTTATGAAAAAAAAATTTTTTTATTCTAATAATCATATGAAACGCTGTTAGTGTATAAATTTTGATCAAAATAGTTTCAACAATTTTAGAAATATTTAAAATAATTGTCAAATATATCTATACATTAAACTATTCATAAATCAATATTTATCTAAAAAAAATTAATAAGTTTAATTTATATAAAACACTCAGATATCCATTTTGAACAAAATCGTTTGAGCAATTTTTGAAATATTTAGAATTTTGAAATATCAGTCGTGAGTAAACAGCTCTTAATTTTAGGGCTGGAAATAAAAATAAAAATTTGGCCTCGAGATATGACCATATAACATCTAAATACCAAATTTGAACGAAATGAATTTTAAACTGTTTTAATCGTAGCTCCAGTTACAAAGAAACAAAACTGTTAAAGACATATTCTTTTGAGTGCACGTAAAGCGCCAAGATCCCTAATAATCTTGAGCTCAATACTTTCAATATATTATGAGAAATTAAAAATAGAATCAATTCGTAGAGGTATGCGAAGGTCACATTTTAAATTCGAAGCGAAACTTGAAATATGCGAAAGAAAAGTCGATAAGGTTTTTGTTGTTGTCACATACCACTACATTTGATTTTTAGAAAGGTAAATAAAAAAATGTTGAGAGAAAACAAAGCCCATTATATTATTTTATGCTGACATTTCTGAATTCATCCATGCTTTCTTTATTGAAGTAATTTACCCACCAGCCGGTGTGAAATACTGTCAATAGCTCTTCTAAAAATGATTATAGGGTTTAATGTTGAAATCATATGTCATATACAGTAAGATATTTAAAATTTCTCAACCAGGGTGGTTTTGGGGTAAAGTTCTCGCCTCAGGACCCAAAGTTAATGGGTTTAAACCCAACCGGTTTATCTTGCGCGATAAAAATCCGTATCACAACTTCCTTCGGAGGAGAAATAAAGCCGTCGGTCCCATATCGATCGTGGCATGTAAAAGAACCCTGGAAGGTATGTGAAAATATATTTCCCGACAAAATTGGTCGGCCCTTTCGCTATCGCTAAGAGAAACTCCGTGTGGAAGTCAAGGGGGGGACCATAACACTTCTAGAACTCCCCTAGTACAGGGGATGTCTACCAGATGGTGCAGGCAGTACTAACCAGCCGAAGGGCTGAGTGCATGCCCAGCCCCGGATGAATAGAAACCACATTAAACCAATCTTCGGGTTATTGGCTTAAGAAGAAGAAGATCTTAAAACATATTCATAGCGTATCTTCTTTCGAAATGTTTCAACGATGCGAAGGTTACTGTGAGTTTCGAAAAAGAATAACATATGATCTGGTATTCGATTTTGACATCGACATTTCAAAGCTTTGCATACCCTTTCCAATTTGAAATTAAAAAAAAAAATGAATTGACCCGAAATTTTGCGTTGTCAAAAGAGCGCAGAAAATCGCACTTTCATTTAAAAAAAATTTTTGTTCGAGCGTAGCCGTATATCTAATATCCCGGCTAAACCAGCCGTGAGATGTGCTCTTAAACAGCCGTGAGCAGCAGCAACAAGTATGTCGTTGGCCATGGTCCAGATTCTCCTCCACTCACGGGATGCTTTCTGTTCCCAATGGTACGTCAAACCGACCTTGGTGGTTTATTTATTGCACCTTGCGGCGAACACAGTAAGAGAGATAAGCTATGCAGCTTCTTGAGACAATAGACGTCCACCCCGCCCATTTCTGCGCTATAGCACCAGCCACACTTGCTGTCACTTCTTGAGACAATAATCGTCCACCACGCTCATTTATGCACTATAGTACTAACCACGCTTGTTGTCGCTTCTTGGTACAGTAGGTGTACATCATGCTTATTTCTGTGCTATAGTACTAGCCACGATCGTTTGGCCACCGGTAGAGCGTTTCTCTCTCCATACGAGCGACTCATCCTTCATCCTTATCTTCTGAAGCTATTGCCCGTCCACTTGACAATTTTCTCTGGTGTACTACTCGCCCGGGGTTACCCGTATATTTAAACTGATGAGGTAAGGATAAAGGAGGAAGAATTCAGATTAAATGTACCCACGTCTGCCGCGGAGAGAGAGAGTGGAAAAAATATTTAGGAAAATAACATCCTCATTTACACCCGGCCGGTATTCGAAACCTAGCCTCCCTGCCAATGGCAAACTAGACCAGGCGAGGTTGAAGCCTTAGGCCGCGTGAGCACCGATGCAGTTCCCCATCCCTCCCTCCTTCACCCCATGACCGATATTGACCACATGTCTTTGAGAGACTCTGGACTAACATCGATGGTCACATGGTCTTAGGCGTCAAGCTCGCAATTTATCGACTTGCCGGTGATTGGGTTCAAATTTCGGTCGGGTGAGCTGAGTTTTTATTCCTTAAATGGTTTACCACCCTCCTTCCACTCGAATACGAGTGCATTTTTTATAAATTCGTACAATTCTTATCGCTATCCCATTAGCGTAATCAATGCAAACGTATAACCCGAATGGGTAGTAAGACGCAGTTGAAAAAATTAATTTCTGAAATCGAACCTGAGTCCTGCTAAAATCACTGTCATAACTATTTTGTAAGAGAAAAAAATATTTATTTTATAAAATAGATGATAAAAGATTTGACACCATCTTTGATAAAATGTGTGCTATTACATTGCGTAATATTTTCTTCGAAGTTGGTACTATGTGCTTCCCTTTAGGCCCTTTTTGTCAGCGATGCTCACGGGGGAAAGTTAAGGTGAGAGTGTTTTTGGTTAAAATTAATCAAATATTTATCCGGTAGAAACATAAGAGTTTAAGTTTCTCCACATGGTGACATCAACAGTTGTTGGATATCTGTCAAGGGTGTCCTGGAATTTAATGACAACTTTTTCTAAGAACTTTTCCTAAAAACTTTCTCATCTAATGTCGCTATTCTTATAATGGATGGCGTATAACCCGAACGGGTAGTAAGACGCGGTGCTAAATATTATTATTATTATAATGGATATTCAAAAATTGTTGATATCCCCATAGGATGAAATCTAAACTCTTATGTTTCTACTGGAGCAATATTTGTTTTATTTTGGCTTAAAAAGTTTTGCTATAGAAAATGCGAAAACATCGACCTTTACTCGCGCCCTCTACATCCCCACCGTAAGGATAGTTGATATAAGTGAATCAAAATTGGTTTTTAAAAGTTTTATTGTAAAATAAAAGTACTGGATAGAGTATATGTATGACCAAAAGTATTTAAAAAATGTGATGATAGTCATGTCTAAATTAAGAGATGGCCCAGGAGTGAGAACGTTGTGTCAGCAACCTGTGCTAGAGCAGATAAGACCTGGGTCGATACCCGGGAAGTACGATAGCCTCCACTAGCACTCTTCCATGCAGTTGCACTATGGATTTCGTAAACGGCTGTTACGTATTAATTAACTGTACTACTCTCTCTAAGTCAGTAACACGGAATCTGCCCTCCACCATTTAATTCAGTCCGCAAGCGTGACGACATCAGAGTTTCCTAGCATCCGACTTATTATTATTAGCACCGCGTCTTACTACCCGTTCGGGTTATACGCACTTACGCTAATGTGTAATGGTAGGGTGATTGTGAGATGAAATGGAGGACCTACAGTTTAACGTGGAATGCGAACCACGGTGGAGGCCTGGCATTCCTCACATTCACAAGTTGTGATTAATACACGTCTTGTCAGAGGTGAAGGAAGGGTTCGGCAATCAGATAAATCTGTGCCGGGACCGAGGTTTGAACCCCGGACCCTCAGCACAGAAGTCTGACACCTTACCCCTAGACCACCACCGACTTCTTATTTACTTGCTAGATAAATTAAGGTGCGGCAGAAAGGAGCGCGAGTAATTTTTACAGTTTTTATAGCATTTAATTTTTTTGCCAACATAAATCAAATATTTCTCCAGTAGCAACATAGAGTTTAGTTTTCTGCACATGCTAATATCAACAGATCTTGAATATCCATCAAGGGTGTCCTGGAATTTTGTCATAAACTTTTTGAATGAAGAGAAAAAGTTTTGACGAAATTCCAGGACATACTTGACAGATATTCAAGATCTGTTGATATTAGCATGTGAAGAAAACTAAACTCTATGTTGTTACTGAAGAAATATTTGATTTATTTTGGCCAAAAAATGTCAATTTTACAAAAACTCCCTTCGGCCACACCTTAAGAATGACGTATTTATGGAGGTGGTCTATTACCCCTCATAACGGTATTGTCACCGACCAATCAAACACAATTGGGTTATTTTGGGTCGCGATAGTATATGTTTTATTAGTGCAGTAACAGCCTTGCTTTGGCACTGAAATGATAAAAAAAATATTGTACGTGTTTATAATTTGCTGTTATTGTTTGGAATGAAATGTTGTTTCTGGCAAATGGCGCTCTACTTCGTAAATATTTACATTACATAACAAGGATAGTTGAGCTATCAGAAAATACCTCTGGGACAGTTACAGTGAATACAAAATTGAACGTCAATCACGCGAGGAATATTCACTAATGGAATATGAAAACTTTAGGAAAGTTGGTCTCCAAAGCGACTCTATTAATTAAAAGGGGGGGGGGACACATATGCTATATCCTAACTGTGGAGTTGTCTTTATATTAATTCATTACATTTTAACGGCTGTTCATGAATAGGCCCAACTTTCATATTTCTCCATTTACTTTGAGAAAGCCCGATATTTTGTAAATGATTTCTAAGATATACAATGTAATGTAATGTAATGTAATATAATATAATGTAAAAAAAAATTGATGCATGGTTAAAGTTACATCATATTTATTTTATCAAAAAACTTTTACGAAAAGAGCTTAAAAAGCTGAGTGTCAGTGCTATACTCTAAAGCTATAGGTTGCTGGTTCAATCCTTGCTACGTATATTTTAGTCAGAAGCCTTAGCTCAGTCAGTAGCATATCTTTCCAATAAAATAAGGGTCCGTGGCTCAATTCCCAGGAAGGACGGAAAAACATGTATCATTAGTGAAATGTGGGTTCTCTCTCTCTTTAGAAGTGATAAATTAACGGGCGGGGGTTGGATGTTGTGTCTGTTTGAAGTTAGTTTATAAGTCGTGTACTGATATAATCAGTCGGTTCAGAAAGTAAACGTTAAATTACTTTAATAAAATAAATGTGACAGTGTAACACCGCAACTTAGCTCACTAGGTAGACGTGGTGAAGATTGGTCTTACTCATTTGACCGAAGTATTATTTCCGCTTTCCTACAATACTAACAACAGCGCGGCGTGGCGTTGCGGAGTGAGGGGGCCGTCTCCCATTACCTTAATGTTCAAATTGACACCACTGGAGAAACATTAATGGAGAGAATCTCCTTGGAAAACCATCTGTTGCCTTTCACCGTGAACGAATAGTTAAGGTAATTCGTCAATAAAAAAATTATTGCCCAATTAGAAAAAGTGTATAATCATAATCTGAAATTGTGATTCAATGATTTCAAATCATTAGAGCTTACGAGTTATAAAGGGTCAAACTTGCTAGTTTACAATTTTTGCGTACCATTGTTAAGGCAAAGTAATTAATGTGAGGGGCTGAAATTTAATATAACTAGACATTCATATGAGGTGTACAGAATGACATATTTATAATAATAATAATATTATTATTATTAATAGGCCTATATATTAATTATACTAATAGCCTCTACGGATGAATTATTTATTATTATAATATTACAAATAACTCATTCTGTACACCTAATTTGAATGTCTAGTTAAACTAAATTTCAGCTCCATTCATTAATTACTTTACCTTAACAATGGTACGCAAAAATCATTAGCAAGTTTGACCCCTTATTGCTTGTGAGCTGTAATGATTTGAAATCATTGAATCACAATTTGTAGCTCTATACGTGTTAAAATTTTGCAATACATTTTATCGCCGAATGACCTTAAAGAGGTCTGTCACAATTTTCTTGGAGGCAGAGGTTCTGTCCCGATTGGGGCTGGGGGGAAGGGCCACCAGTTATCAGGTAATTATGTGTGAGATGTATTACTAATCAGATATTACGAACGGTTGGTAGTTTTTTTGATATATTATTAGGTGCGATTTATCGAGTTGTCGGTGTGTCTACATTACCTTCCTAGTCCCGAACTGATCAGTGAAATTAAAAGCGTTTAACCCGGAGGGTGCGAAGCAAAATAATAATATTTTTAGCACAGAGTCTTCCTAATCATTCGGGTTAAATATTTATGTTACTAATCATGCTAGATATATAAGGGGTGAGGAAGGTTTAATTTAAAGTAACTGTATCCTCATTTGCGTGGAGGGAATATATATATTTTTTTTCGCAAGCAAGCTATACAAACCGAGCGACTTCCACCATTAGCGATGTTAGTGCCAACATTTGTGGATTGAGGGTATCATGTGGTCAGCACAATGAACCTTCAAGCCGTTAATTTCAGTTTTATATACCTGAGCAGATATTGATTTATTCAAGTAGTTCCTCATTTGATCCTCACGAGGCTGAGTTTTACCTCGTTATAGACCCACTGTCTCACAGAAAAGTAATTTTAGAAGCACCGGGGATCAAACAGAGACATCTGAATCTGTAGCCAGGGACTCTGACCACCAGAATACAGAGGTGGATAAATATGTGTATATACATTAATATGAAAATATATATGTGTATTATAAATATATGTATAAATTATATATTAATATATATTATAATCAATTGCGTCTGCCGAAAAATCGTTATTTGAGCCCCATTCTTCTATTTAAATTTTCAATGCCAAAACATTCACTCAGGCCTGCCTTAGACCATTCGCCCACCGAAGCGGGTAGTAATAATATATATGCGGGATGTCTAAAATAAAACCAGCTCCAAACGCACAATATCTCAAAGTCTGTGTTCACAATGTGCTCTACCTGCCGCTAAGCATAGTTCCACTTGCCAACTAATAAACGTTTATTTATCGAAACTATGCATGGCGGCTGGTGGCACTCATTCTGAACACAGACTTTGAAATAATGTACGTTTGGGGTCGGTTTTATTTGGGACATCCATTTATATTTTATTACCACGCTCAGTAGAACCGACCGTAATTCGAACCCCGACCTCCCCGTTATAAGCAGGCAAGTTTAACACGAGAGTGACGCCTTAGAACTTTCGCCCACTAAAGCGCGGAAGTAATAATAATAAAATTACAAGTTTAAACAGCCGAGTTACGAGTTGCCACTGAACTGACATCTAAAAACGGTTGTTTCTCTTCATGCCACAGTGTGACCTAACTCTTAAAAACCATTCCTCTACAACTCGGAACCAAGGGAGGAAATAAACGGGCATTTCGCTCAAACTGCTGAGTATACACAGAGTTTAAAGTTGTTTCAATACCAGTAAAAATAAACAAGGTGTACCTTTCGGTTCTAACAGAAATAGTTTTAGGAGGCAAAAAAACTCAAAGAGCTTTCGGAAGCGTCGGCTTGAAACCACAAATTTAGGACCCTTCACCGGTGGGAACGCGGACAAAAAGCGTCAATCTTGTCTCTTGCGGTTCGTTGGTGACGGGAAGTTCGGGTTCGAATCACGAACGGGTGTATTGAGAGTTTTTTCCCCCCTCTCCGAAATGTTTTATTTCCCGCTGCCTCAACGTGTAAGTCTGATTAGCCCGAACGAGTAATATTTTTTTTTATTTAGCGCCGCGTCTTACTACCCGTGTTTTACGTTTATGTAATAGTTACGCTAATGTGTTAGGGATGAGGAAGGTTGAATTTAGAGTAACTGTACCTGAATTATCGTGGAGGGAGGTGGAAACCATTAATAAAAAAATGGGGTGTGACTGTGTCATGGACACGGCCGTGTGTTGTACGTGAATACGTTTAAACTTAAACGAACATCGTAGCTTCTCCGAGTCAAAAGTTATACTAATTGCAAATCTCGATACGCAACAAAATAACCTCAAAATGGCGGCGCTTCCCCCTCCACCGCGCGCGATGCGTCACTGTTCTCGCTTATCGTAATGAATTCTTTGATCCTTTAGCTATCCAGTGGTATAATTTAATTTTGGATGTAGAGGAAAGATTCGAAACTACAACACCAAAAAGTATCCCCCGATTTTGTTATCATTAGGTTTTTTGGATTGCCCCCGTATGGTAGCAAATTTAAAGAAGTATTCACGTCAAAAAGAACTACTCTCGGTACCCGAGATTCGAAGCTCGATCTCCTCATCACCGTCAGTCTAGTCTAACGCAAGAGCGACGAATTAAAAAAGTTCAACCACCTATTTTTTTTATTTTTTTTTTACTTAGGCGGATTCAGGTAGTCTAATTTGGGGGTGCCGGAGGAGTTGTGGGAAGGGAGACAGGGGATTGGAGGGGTGAAATTTAAATCGTAGTAATGAAGTGCAATATTTTGATTGTATTGAGAAAAAAAAGCACAAACAAAAGCCATTCCTTCGGACCTAATTTTGGCTAATTTAAATAAGTTTACCGGGCACTCTTTAAATAAGTTTAGATTTAAGAACATTTATTTAGGCCTAGTAATGAATTAGGACAACTACAATAAATGAAACACAGACTTGAGAATTATTATAATGTTTTAACCCGCCTCGATGGCGTAGTTGGCTAACGCGCAAGTCGTGTTGAGCTCGTACCGCCGAGGACGGGGAGATCGAGGTTCGAATCTCGGTCGGGTAAACTGGGGGTAGTTTTTCCTAAATGGTTTTCCACTCTCCCTCTACGCAAATGCGGGTTCACTTCCTCTAAATTCAACCTTCCCAATTCCTAAACCATTAGCGTAATTAGTACTAAAGCGTATAACCCGAACGGGTAGTAAGACGCGGTGCTAAATATAATATAATATAATGTTTTATTTGTGTTATGTTATAAAAGTTATATTATTATTACTATTATTATTATTTATTTATTTTTTCGAAAATCCTTGGGTGTGCCGGACACCCCTCGGGATACGCGTAAATCTGCCTATGACAACGAAGCTGGTTGACGAGTAAGTACATTCACCACTCGAGTTTACTTGGATGATAGCTCAAAAAGTTACTAGAAATAGTCCCTAATGTATCCCTACGCCAACAGCTGACATCTGTCACTTTGGATAGCTGTAATGAAAACATATGGTAAAGTGCTATGTATGCGATAGTTAACCACAGTAATTTAGGTCAATATTATTTATATTTATTTGAGGTCAGGTACAAAGCTAATTAATTGTTTTATTCCACTTAAACAAATTATTATTCACAGCACTTTCACAAAAGGTCAAAATGGCGACCGACGAATTTAAACCATGTGAATGATTATGACGCAAACAAGTTCTTTACAGTGGCGCACCCACACAGTAGATATAAATAATTATTCAGTTAAATATTTCGAAATACGATAATATAATCATAAAATAATTTATTATATAGGTCTATTAACACAATGGAAAGTATGTTCTCTTTTCCAAGTAAATACGATGCCTGTATTAAAAAGTATAGTTACATTACACATTATTGATATTATTCCAAAAGGAAGAATAAATGGGCCTATTTTTAGTTATGTTTAAAATATTGTTTCGGAATGGATTTAAAAAATATATAAAAGTAATAAAATAGTATGAGAAAACTTAAGTTTTCGTTAATTTAAATATAAAATATAACATGTATTTAAAAAATGTATCTTCTATAACAATACAATGATCTTTTACAAGTGTTGTCGCCGCAAAACCTAAACATTTGATTTTTCGACCTTCATACAGGTAAAAAAACTATGGTGAACATACTGTAGTAAGATACTGGTCAAATAATTATTAAAATAAGGTTGAATTTGCTTACATTTGTAAAATAACTTCGCGGTGAAGTCTCCAAAGATCAACTGCGTGTCTGGCAACACTCAGCCTGTAACATAAAGTCGTTATTAGTTGATTATTAATTAATGCGACACGCATCGTTTACTAATATTGCTATTCGATTTTTCAGGACACGTCACGCCAAGACTTGTCCCTTATTCCAATAAACCTTGCGTTGTATGATCTGATAGCGTTGACTATTTATGTCAGTCAAAGCGTTGGTTTTCTTTTAGCACCACGTATTACTACCCGATACGCTTATGTACTAATTACGATAATGGTTTTAAGGATTAGGAAGATTATATTTATAGGAAGTGTATCCGCATTTTGCGTGGAAAACCATTTTGGAAAAAACACCCTCAGTACACCCGATCGAGAAAACTAACCTAGATCTCCCCGTCATCGGCAGTTTAGTCTGTTGCGAGAAGAGCACCTTATACCATGCGGCCATCGAGGTGGGTAACTTCATTATATATATATATATATATATATA